>OV725083.1:51996298-52267577 GCA_928085145.1 Nezara viridula
TATTCAAATATTCATTAAATATTTTTTAAAAGAATATGATAATAAGCCGAAAAATCCACTCCAATAACAGGATCTGCATAGAAGGAAAACCGTTCCACGATAATCTCAGTGAATGATCAACGGTCAGAAATAGACCAGCGTATAACTAGCGCAAATAGAGCTTTCTTCTCCCTTTCATATGTATTAAACTCCTGAAAAATCTCAAAATAAGGGTGTACAATAAAGCCAGTTCTAATATATGGCTGTAAGATCTGGACATTAACCAGCACCCTAAAGTATTGGCAGATTTGAGAGAAAAATCCTCCTCACGATAACCGGAGCTATCTGGGATCAGAGTACTAACGCATGTGGAAGAAAGACCAATGAAGCACTGCTTACAGAAACTGGCCAATCAATATCACATGATATCCAGGCGTGTAGGTTGAGATGGTCGGAGCATGTAGCTCGTAGCAATTTGGAAGCCTCTACGTAACAATGAATGCCTCTATATAAGGCTAAAGACCACGTGGAAAGCCTAAAAACAGATGGATAGATAGAATCAAGAAAGATGCAACAAAGCTACATGCAGATAACTGGAAAGAAAAAGCCCAAAACAGGTGGACATGAAACAAGCTTGTTAAGGCGGCAAAAGATCTGCAATGCCAACACAAAAATTAAAAAAAATAGTCTAATAAATTATTCATTGATTCTTTAATCATTAATTAGATATGGCATGAATTTATACATATATAGCTGCTGGAGCACACATAAAAAAAAAAATTGGAAATATACACCTTTAAAATGTAATTCCTTTATATGCACATAATGAAGATGCTCTGGCTCGTTTTCTAGTAATCTTAATCCTCCATATTTCTTTCTTTTTATTTTCAAATATCGCTTTTTATCATTTATAAAGAGTCTCGTAGTTGTTCATATTTAAAATAAAAAATTGTTGTCATAATTTATAATGATAATGCTTTACATATCACATAATATACCTCTCACTCCATTGCTTTTGCAGACCAGAAAGAAAGAACAAAAATAAATTCAACTCGAAAATAAGCAAGCAAGGTCTTTTAAAAGGATGTACGTTTCTTTATACTTTTTGATACAGCTAAAATAAGCATAAATCTCGAAAAGAGACATAAGGTGATTATTGTATGATTAGAAAAATCCAAACAACGAAGCCATTCCATGAGTCTCAAACAAACAAGTGGATAATTAACTTGCCAATGTTGTGCCAATTCAGGCATCATCAGAAAAAAAAGCCAAAGTCGCATATAAGTAGAAAGAAAAACAAAAAGGAAAAAAAAAAATACTACAGTATTCATCTGACGAAACCATCCAAATACATACTGGAGGAAAGTGAATGTTCTATTAACAACATCTAAGGAAGGTTATATTGAACAGCTATAATAGAAGAGATGATTTTTTTCTGTTTCTATTTTACTTTTTGCATATATGTGATGCTGATTTTTCTGCAACAATTATAACATTTGTTGATACAATAAATTCATTAAATTTCAGGAATGAAAACTTTTTTTAATATTTTTAATATTACCTATGCCATAGCCATGGCATAGACATCTTGCTGCCCAATATAAGTTTTATTTTTATTTTATATATATAAATCTCATGTTCCTACAAGAAGAAAAATCTTATCCAAGTTTTCAGTCCAGTATTTTGGTACGCCTCTAGTTGATATATGCTGAATTTGCCCCGAATATACGATCTTGTTTTCATTCTGACGATGGCAGAATGAGAGAAACATGACATTTGCCTATATTTAAGAAACTCATTTTGTGAGGTAATGGAATTTTTCGGTCAAAGATTGTGCAATGAGGTGATCGAGATCTCGCTCAAACGCCAGAGATTTCTCCCTTAATTAATTATTTAATTAAGATTACCCACTTTATACAGTCTAGGTGCGCTCAAAGGGGGTTTCCCGACTTCAAAGTCGCAACAAGGCTGATGTAGCAGAATGGAATTATTGACTGCCATAGCCGGATTCGAACTTGAAACCTTTAGCGTTTTACTCATTGAATCCAATTATGTCATTTAAAAAATTATGAAATTCTTTAGAGAAATTTTTATAGTCTCCCTTATATCAAATTATTAACATCCGTCTAAAACTTCGTGGATAATGCCATCTCATCGTAGCCTCCAACTTTTTCATTATGAGAATTCTCGGAATTCGTGCATTTCCAATCTGGAGATCGTCAAACTTTGTCAATTTATTTATTTTTTAACTTTTATTGAGTATTAATACAGTCTGCCACACTGAAAAGCATTGGTACTAGGGCTATAGTATTCATTCACACAATATGTACATAAGAAAGGAAAAAAAATATATATATATATCTAATTAAATATATATATATACAAGATAATTAAAACAACAGATCAGTCAATTTAATTAGGTACTAAAAACTTATGAACATCCATCTGCTTTCCACTTGAATCGTAAGATAATTTTATCACAAAGCCAAGAATAGAAGTGGAATACGAAAATATTTAATCGTCTGGCGTGAACTCCACCCCCAACGATGTCGAAATAACGAGGTTATATAGGACAAAGAGCCCATTACTTTTGTAGGGAACGTTTTTCTCGATTTTGTGATCACATTATCTTACGATTCATGTTAAAAGCAAATGAGTATTTATGAGTTTTTGGTACATCATTAAATTAATTAATTTTCTTAATTAACGCCTCATTTCTGAGAATTTCGCAAGATAAAAAATGTGTTCTTTAAAATGAAGCTATTCACGAAGTTTTGGTCGTATGTTGATAATTTGCTAAAAAAAAAAAACTGTCTGTACCACGGACTATTAATTTATATTGAACTTTTGAATTTTCATTTTACAGTTATAATATGTTTTTTTTTTTGTTATATTTTTTGGTAGGAATTCTTTTGTATTTTAAATTTTGAAATAAGAGATAATTCGATTTTATATATCTTTGATAAAACAAGTAGTAACATGAGATTTTTTAAATTTATTTTTTTATTAAATATTTAATTGAATGGTGTGAATGTGCTCTCAGAACTCTATTATAAATGTCCTTTATTGAGACAGATTGTAATATTTATCAATAAACAAATAATCAATCTAAACTATTCAATAAAAATATATTAATCATAACTTTGTTTCAGCTATTTTAATTTTTTTCTGTAAACAACTATTATTCTTTATTTAGGAAAAATTTTAAAATATTTTATAATATTGTATTATGAATAATGATTTTTTTTTTGGCTCTCAATGATTTATTTACTTTTTTTTTTTTTAGTTGCATTAGAGAAGGCAGTGGATCAGCTGATGAGAAGGTTGTCTCCTCAACTCCTCTCTCAGTTTTTACCAATTTTATAGCGGAATCTCTCTGATTATTCACGTGATACAGTTAAAGTGTATATCAGAGCAGTTGATATTTACTGTTGGCATCTTTTTTTTTGTTATTTTAAGAAAAAAAAAAAAAAAAAAAAAAATTTTTTTTTTTTCTTTTTTTTATTTATTTATTTATTTTTCTCTTAGATATGCGGTATGATCAGCAAGTGATGGCCAGTAAGGTGCCCAAGAGGTCTCGGTCAGACGGAGTTAGCTCACCAGCCAAACAAAGGACTCGTCGCTGCCTACGAGAAATACCTCCAGTGACCAAAATGAACACTTCAGAACCAGAACCTCAGCCCCAACCAGGTACGGCTGCACAAGAAACGATTGAAGAATCACCTTTCTTTACTCCAAACCCCTACCAAGTGCTTCAAAATGACAAAGAAGTAATGGAGTCTGCAGCAATACCCAGAGAACCAAAGCCTCCTCCGATATTTGTGAAAAATATAAAAAATTTCCAGATGTTCTGCACCCAACTAAATAAAATCTGCTCTGGCAGTTATTCATGCCTTAACAGGACCAATGACACCAAGATAACACCTGATTCTGCAGAAGCCTACCGAAAAATAGTGAAGTACTTATCAGAAACAAATGCGAATTTTCACACTTACCAGCTGAGGCAGGAAAGAGCTTTACGAGTGGTGATAAGAAATTTACATTCCTCAACCCCCACTGAAGTTATTAAAGAAGAACTAACGACGCTTGGTTTCAATGTACGCCAGGTAACAAACGTTTTGAAGGAGGACAGGGAACAGCCAGGATTACGAAATAGGATCCCACTACCATTGTTTTTCGTGGACTTGGAGCCATCACCAGGTATCGAAAAAATATATGATATCACAAGAATATACTATACAATGGTGAAAGTTGAGAAGCCATATCCCAAGAGAGACATCGTGCAGTGCCATAATTGTCAGACCTATGGCCACACGAAGACATATTGCCACCATCTGCCGCGTTGCGTGAAGTGCGGTGAACAGCACAAATCTGTAGAGTGCACCAAACCTATACAAGATCCAGCAGTATGTGCCCTATGCTTGGAGGGACACCCGGCCAACTACAAAGGCTGCCAAATTTACAAGAATCTCAAAACCAGACACCAGAAAAACCGGATTCAAGATGAAGCACTAAGAACAAGAAGAGAGAGAGAGCCTTCCAGAATTGTAAACAATGATGTATCATTCTCCCAACTACTTAGAGGTAAGACTTTAACCGATAAATGTCAAGCCCTGCCACAACAACAACCTCAAACCCAACCTCAAAATCCTCTTCATCCTAATATACCTAACCACCAACAACAAATTCCTCATATTCCTCCTCCTTCAAATGCAACAGATCTCACAAGTTTGTTAGCATCTTTCCTCACCGATTTCAAATCCCTTGTTACTCCACTCATATCACTCCTCACGAATCTCGTATCTCACCTCATCCCTCCTTTGAAAAATCCTTAAATGACTCACATCCCTAAACCCATATCCATTCTCCTTTGGAATGCGAATGGTGTTAGAAATCATACAGACGAACTATCTACTTTACTACTTGACAAGAACATTGATGTGGCACTAATTACTGAAACTCGACTAACCACTAAACAGCACTTCAATATACCACAATACCTGACATATCGTACTGACCACCCTGACGGAAAAGCACATGCCGGTACTGCTGTAATTGTACACCAATCCCTCTCCCATCACCTACTCCCATTACCAATACATGATTTCCTACAGTCCACCGCTATCGTGATAAAAACCTTCTCCTTTCCGGTCACTCTTGCATCAGCGTATTGCCCTCCTAACCGATCCATATCCAATGCCCAATTCAGTTCTCTCCTCGACTCCTTAGGACATCACTTCATCTTGGGTGCAGACCTAAATGCCAAGCACCAACAATGGGGTTCCAGAACCACGAATTCTCGTGGCCGAACCCTGCTGTCTGCACTCAATTCCCAACGTTTTCACCTCCTTTCCCCCAACTCTCCTACCTACTGGCCCACAGATCCCAACCGTAATCCTGATCTTCTAGATTTCTTTATCCACAGCGGCTTAAGTCCCCTCAATTGTTCCATTACACGTCTAAATGAACTTTCCTCTGACCATAGTCCTCTAATCCTTAATGTTTCACTTGAACCTGTTCCCAAACCTTCTCCACCGTCATTCATTAGGGGCCCAGTAAACTGGGACCTTTTCCGCCAAATAATCTCCGATAATATTGATCTCAACATATCCCTCAAAACTCCCGATGACCTTGATAGTGCCGTAAATTCCTTTACTACCACAATCCAACAAGCCGCCTGGACTGCCTCCTTTCCAAAAGACTCCTCCAGAATTCCTATAAAGACCATTCTACCCCAACACCTCCTTAACCTAATCCGCACCAAACGCCGTGCCAGATTATTATGGCAACGATCCCGACATCCTACCGACCGCTGCTCCTATAATTACTACTGCAAACAATTAAAACTGGAATTAGCCACCTTCAGATCACAATCCTTCAACTCCTACCTATCCTCCCTCTCTTCTCGCGACAATTCCCTTTGGAAAACCACAACAAAAATCCTAAATCCTCACCGCATTTCCCATCCTCTCCGACGAGGTGATGGCTCCTGGGCAGCATCTGACGAAGATAAAGCTGAGGAGTTCGCCATTCACCTATCCAATACATTTATTTCACATCCGGAATCCCATCCTGCCCACACCGTAACAGTAGAAGAACTCCTTACATCACCAATCCCACTTTCCTTGCCCCCAAAAGCTATTCATCCTTCCGAAGTAAAATTTCAATTAAAAAAACTAATCCTCCGTAAAGCTCCTGGACATGATCTCCTTACACCTCAAATCCTTCGACAACTTCCATCCAAAGCAGTCATATTCCTTACATATATCTACAATTGTATCCTACGCACCACCCACTTCCCTCTGTTATGGAAACACTCCACTATTATCCTTTTCCCAAAACCAGGAAAACCTCTCAATAGCTCAACATCCTATAGACCAATCAGCCTACTCCCAATCCTTTCAAAAATTTTTGAAAAGATCCTTTTGAAACGAATCCTACCCATTATAGAATCCCAAAATATCCCTTCCCATCAGTTTGGTTTTCGCTCTCAACATTCTACTGTTCAACAAGGACTCCGAGTCGTTGATCATATTTCCTCAGCCCTAGAAAACAAGGAATACTGTTCGGGTGCCTTTCTGGACATTGCACAGGCATTTGACCGGGTATGGCACTCCGGACTGCTCTCCAAGCTTAAAATCCATTTACCTCAGTCCTTGTACCTAGTCCTCCGATCCTACCTCTCTGACCGCTCCTTTCGAGTTCGCTGTGGAACAGAATTTTCCAATATCTACTCCGTTAAAGCCGGTGTTCCCCAAGGCAGCGTCTTGGGTCCCGTGCTTTACATCCTCTTTACTGCTGACATCCCTGTTCATCCCGATACTTTTCTTGCAACATTCGCTGACGACACCGCAATCTTATCATCCAACTCTGATCCCGAAATAGCATCCTTAAATCTCCAAAGTCATCTCACCTTGATTGAGCACTGGTGTAATAACTGGCGCATTAAAGTTAATGAATCTAAATGCCAACACATTACTTTTACACTCCGACGCAATTCCTGTCCACCAGTACTCTTTAATTCCATCCAGCTTCCTTATTCAGACACAGTCCGGTATCTTGGCTTTCATTTAGACCGAAGACTAACTTGGAACCCGCATACTAGACTCAAAAGACAAGAACTCAACCGACGATACGGCCAACTATACCGACTACTAAGCAGAAAATCTAAACTTTCCATTGAAAACAAGCTACTGATCTACAAGACAATACTGAAACCTATTTGGACTTACGGACTAGAACTGTGGGGATCAGCAAAATTTTCTAACATCAAGCGCATCCAATCCTTCCAGTCTAAAGTCCTTCGAACAATAGTCGATGCTCCTTTCTATGTATCCAACAAAACCCTACATCATGACCTTAACATCCCATTTGTCCTAGACCTTATCCCAGAAAAGTTCTCCAAATTTCACCAGAACCTTACTTACCACCCAAATCCTCTTGCACAATCCCTATCAAGCATCTCCCATCCCTATAATCCTCCAAGAAGGTTGAAACGGCAGTGGCCTCGCGACCTTTTGTAAATTATATAAATTGGAGTTCTGGCAATGGCCAGATTCTTCACTCAAGACATGTGTGTATGTGGCTAAAGTGCTCTCGACCAATCTCCGCTGGCTTTAGTACCAGTGACGCGGTTGGAAGAGTAGCGCAGGGTTCTCCTGGAGTTCCCTCGCCTGATTGTATATAGGTATGCATGTTATTTTTTATTTTTTTTTTTTCCTTAGTTTTAATTTTCTTATTTTTTAGGTTATTTTATTTTATTGTCTATTGTATATACTTTTGATTATTATTTTGTTCTATTTATTTTATTTTTTTGTACATATGGTGTGAATGTCATCCTACCTCACTATAACCAATGTCGAACAGACAGATTGTTATAATACTCAATAAAGAAATTAAAAAAAAAAAGTTGCATTAAATCATTTATTAGTTGCCATATATGATTTTGAAAGCATATTATCTTACGATCCATGTTAAAAGCAAATGGGTATTTATGAGTTTTCGGTACGTCATTACATTATTTATTTTTTTAACTAGCGCCACATTTTTGAGAATTTCGGAAGATAAAAATGTGTACGTTAAAATGAAGCTATTCACGAAGTTTTGATTGGATGTTAATAATTTGGTAAAAACCTGTCTGTACCGTGGTACAGACACGGACTATTAATTTATATTCAACTTTTGAATTTTTTTTTACAGTCATATTGTGTTGTTTTTTTATTACATTTTTTAGTAGAAATTCTTTTGTATTTTAAATTTTTAAATAAGAGATAATTCGATTTTATATATATTTGATGAAGACAAGTAGTAACATGTGATTTTTATAATACCATTAGTTTATAGTAACTATAATTTATATTAGTTTTGTTTATAATTTAATGATTATTTCACTTGTTACGTACACACATGCAGAAACTAACAAACGTTCAACTATTCAGAGATAGACTAATGTAGTCATTAGATGTCCCTGTTGAACAACTAAATTGATTTCGCTGCCACTTTATTTGAAGACAACATGTCTGTGTTGGCATTGTAAAGGAAGAAAGGGGTGTATACCAGTGTTTACGTCCTATTAGCTTTAGAATGTTTTGTATTCTCGATTAATCATTTCGAGTTTTCTTCAACCCACGCTTGATGTACCTACTTAGTTATTTTTATACTTTCCTTATTTTTGTATTTTAATGCAGGATAAAAAAAAGATAATTCAAGATCTTGAACAATGTCAAAAAAATAATTAAGGAGCTATAAAAAAATAAAATAAATAATATATATATAAATAATAGTATCATTTTTTATCCTTATTTTATTTGTTCAAGTATTTATCTCTTAAAAACTCCAGAAATTTAAAAAAAATAACTATTTTATATTGGTTATTTGAAAGATGGATTGGGTACAACTGATATTTTCTTCGGTAGTTAGGAAGCCAAAATATGTTAAAATGCCTACTAATTTGTTTAGATACCATGTGTACTGCTTTAAAAAATAATTATGTTATATAAAACAAAAAAAAAAGCAGGCTTTGATTATATTCAACTGTGTTTACTAATATCGACTAAAGGAGGGTTTGTGAGTTTAAATAACTTTTAATCTCTGAACGGTTAATTTACTCTAAATTTCCAAACACACTATAAAGGAACTACATCAATTTATAACGAATTTAATAAATCAGAGAGAAAATTCCGCGATAAAAGATACTCCCCTAGCCCTAACGGTGAAGCAGAAATTTAGTGAACGGTCTTAATCTGTATCTACGGAAATCAATTACCCTCCTTTATTAAAAACCCTTGACAAAAACGTTATTAAATTCTTCAGATTAATAACATAAATAACCGAAATTCTCTCTTGAGACAATTTTTTTTTTTTTTTGTATTAGGAGCCATTTCTTTTTTTTCTTTTTTTTTGTTTCATTTCGGTACCTTTTTAAGAGCGTTTATTCTGAAAGGAATGTTTCACATCGGTAAATAAGAAAAGGTATGGAATTATCTTTTTAATTCTATTTTAATTCCCAACAACTTCGAGTGGGAGGAGTGTGTCTCCTTCAATCTCCTTCCTTTATTTTTTTTTTTTTGTCTTCATTCACTTGTAGGTCGATTTCTGTTATCAGAGTCTTAGCGAGTTTCTCAATGTCCTCTTGATTACTTCTAAGGACTCAGCTATATCATCAGCGTATCCAAGGATTTATTTGATTATATTAATTATTATTCTTTGTTTATTATACTTTTATTCCTTATTGTTATTTATTCTCTAATATCATTTATTAACTGGTGTGTTCGAAAGGCTACACATTTCACTTCTATTGGACAATTACTTAGAAATGTATGAACAGTTTCAAAATACATCCAACTGGGACTTTACATATCATGAATGCAAGTTTAATATGAGAGAACGCTAGCAGAAGATTGAAATGGAGCTGGATGGAAGATCTCTCTTTATGGGCGCATAAAACAGAGGCATGTAACTGAAACATCCGACTATTTCCTTCCCTAGTGACTTTCATGTCATTTACTTACTGCAGTCATTTTCAAATTGGTATCTTACAGTTCCTCTGCTATCTCAGGAAAATGAAAGTTAAAACTTCCATGAATGTATACATAATTTAGCAATGAATTATAGACATTATCATTTATCTTATAAAAACATTTTTAAATGCAAAGAAAATATGAGGCGTTGAATAACATAACTATCCAAATCTGTTTTCCAATATATATTTTTTTTAAGATAGCTCTTGTACTGTATTGCTGCGGAGTAAAAGGATTTCTGACTGGACTTCAAGTTCCTAAACTTAGCTCTCAACCGTAGATGGTTTACCGATACTTATCAATGAGTTACGGAATAGACTTAATCCGTAACAAATAATAATAATAATAATGATATTAATTTAACTTTTATTTTGTTAAATATCCCAATTGGTGTGTCAATCATGTGTTATCTTTTAGTTTCTCACGACTCAAATCATTAAAGCACAAAGCCCTAGATAGCCAGGTCAAGCTATCTGTGATAGCTTAGAAATAGTTATCTAGAATTTACTGACTGGACAGAAGACCCATTATCAAGGCTTAGGGAACAATAACCGATTTCAGCAAAAGGGCACTTTCTCACGGACATCTTAAGAATATTAACTATTGACAACTTCCTTTGTCGTCCTCTTCCGACTTCTCCCACTCTTCCCTTCACCCCCTCATTATTCTTGGGTACATAAACCACATGCTCCTAAGAACAAATCACTCATGTAGTTACATTCTTGAATTCACACTCTTCATTGTAGGAGACCTAGATTTAACTCATGTAGTCAACCCATTATCCATAGTATATTACTCTGTATTTTAGATGCCATTTGTAACATTATAAATAAAACTATTACTTATAAAGTTTTCACTGCCTCTGATTCGTTAACTAATAGAGACCGGACATTCATGTTACCGCACATTTATTCGCTTGCATACAAAAACTTCAAACCCGAATAGCTATCCAATTCACGATCTGTAGAATAACATATTAAAGTTTAATATTGCACTTCTTATATTATTTGATGTTTAATAATTTACTTCAGGAAGAGTTTTGTGATATTTTAGGTATAAAGTATGAATATTTTTCTCTTCCCTATATGACAATTTATTTAATTGTCCAACGTTTCGGACTCATTATCCATCTTCAGAGACATTTCACTTCTTAATGTTTTTCCTTTATCCGGTGTGATAATGAAAATTGATCAATTTATATATAAAATTATTAAATATAATATAGAAACGTAGACAAATGTTTATTAACGTGCATTAGAATAATAGGAGATAAAGGGTAAACATTAAGAAGTGAAAATAAATTTCTTTGAAGATGGACAAAGAGTCCGAAACTTTAGACGAATAAATAAATTGACATATACAGAAAAGAAAACTTTTCATACTTTATAACTTAATATTACAAGTTTTTGATGAATTAAATTGCACATTATTCACTTTTTGTGCAATATAAAGATGATTTGTAAATATAAATATATTTATTTGTGTAAATACTTATATTTCCCATGTTAAATTTTTAATTTAAGAGAGAAAAATATGAGAAATGGTTGATCAGCAATTGTCCGAATTTAACGCTACAAACGAAAGAAATAAACACAAATGGGGAATATTCTTGGACCTGAACTTGTCTAAAGTATTAAATAACTATAAAAAAAAAAAAAAAAAGCTCCTTGCCTTCCTAGAATAATTCGTTTCGTTAAAAATACATTTAATTTTTTTATTTAATTTCCACTCATTCGTCAGCCCTTCAGTATCTCATTCGGCTTCGAAGTGAATTGTAATAATTTTATTATTTTTTATAATTAAAACAAAAAATGAACTATGGTGAAAGTTCTTGATCTAGGATCTAGTCAAAACTTAATACCTGATTTTTATTATTTTCTTAAAATTTTCTTCTAAACTCCAGTCAGTTTCTAATATTTTTTACATTGTTTAATATTTTCTGGTCTGTAAAAATCAAATTTATGATGTAGTTTTATTTGGTGATATGCTACTTAGCTATCACATAATAGCTTAGCTATTAATAAAAAAATACTACTAATAAAATAAAGTTATGAATTCATAATACCATGATCTTAATCGGTAAAATTACAAAAAAGATTTGTCTTGTTTTCGAATTTGTCTTGTATTAAAAAAACTGAATTTGAATTAACTAAGCAAAAATTAAATTAACAATTATATCAGTTATACAGAGAATACATTATTCAATACAAATTAGTAGTTTATAAAAATCTCTTAAACTTAGTTTAATAAAACTCTCAAAGGATCTTAAACTTGGCTTAGCTTTCGTGAGAACGGCTCCATATTACTCTCATTACTTTGATACCACACATGGGCTTCGAGTAATTTTCTTTGATACGTTAATGCTCTTCGTGACCGGCTTTAATTACTTTTTATAGTGGGTGCGAAAGCTGAGCATGGTCATATGGAGATTGCGTAATTTTTTTTTAATGGAAGTGATTTATGTAAAATAGTCAAAAATCTAATAAACATATACAAATAATTGCTACATATAATTAGAAGATTCTAGAAAACGAAGTCTTAATTTTCAAAAATACCAGCTTAACCGAATAAGTTTTTTTCTATTAGCTTGGTAAAAATTTATCTAGGAAATATATAATAACTGTATATAAGGATTAATAATTCCATAAAGCCATACCTATTTCGATGTTGTTGGTTTTAGAATTATATCAAGGTTTTTTAAAATTAACGTTTTGGTTTCCTTCAATATAAGGATCCATTATTATGTGGTCAAATCCGCAGTTTACGAAAATACTGTGGATTTTAATTTGGGATTGAAATTGATAATTAAAAAAATCAAATTTGATCAAAATTTTTAGCTATTTTTATTTTTGATCATAAGTGATAAAAAGCATATGCCGATAATTATTTTTAAATACAATTTTTGAAAATTAACAAAAATAATTCTTGAGTAATGCATTTTTAATATTTTAATATTAATGCAGACTGGAATAGTAGGTGGAGAATTTAGTTGTCGACTATTAGCAACAGAACATCTTTCTTTCCGAAATTTATTACACATTTTGACTAACTAAATATATATATATATATATATAAAATATATATATATTTAGTTAGTCAAAATGTGTAATAAATTTCGGAAATAAAGATGTTCTGTTGCTAATAGCCGACAACTAAATTTTCCACCTAATACTCCAGACTACATTAATATTAAAATATAGAATATATATACATATATATATATATTTCGTATACATACATATTAATATTTAATTTAATTTGTGTCTAAAAAGTTATTTTTATTTCCTGATCACAATCTAATCATTATTATAAATCACTCAATCAGTGGTAATTACTTTTAATCGAACAAATAAAAATTGTACTGAATATTTATTTTATTTAAATCAGGCACGATTTTTAAATTTGAAATCAAATATAATAATTATTACATGGATTTTAAACCCTGATTTTAGTATTGCGCAATCGCGCATCGAATTTTTGTAAATTTTCGGACTTTGTCGTTACAAGAGTCCAGTATTATGTTTTTGGGGCGTCTTCGACTATATAACAGTGACAAATTATATAAAAAAAAAAAACACAAAAAAGACAAAAACAAAAATGCACGATACTTGAATAAATCTATATGTGATTGTGCAGTTTTAATATAGATTTTATTTTCATGAAAAGCCCCTCTTAAAAACCAGTATACTGAATTATTTTCAGAATGATTAATGGTCGAATAAATGGTTATTCGTTGATATTTTTTCATATATAAATGATGAAATAAAATGTATATATTCTTCTTTTTGCTGGGAAGCTGTATGATATTCTCTGTTTTTGGCTATAATAACTTCCAAATATACAAATATACAACAATTGATTTATTTGATGAATTTACCTGTTAACGTTTCAGGAAATTTATTCCCACCTTCAGAACTTACAATCCCATATTTTCTTATCGATTCATGGCTAAAGTCTGATGTGATCCTTTGTCATGTTTTAAGTTTATGTCATAGATTAATTATAGTTATAATATCTAGAGCATCGAAATTCCTATAGACCAATAATTGGGCGTTTGCTATGGGGATAAAATTTAAAACACGACAAAGGAGTACATCAGATTCTAGCCATTTTCGATAAGAAAATATGGGATTGTAAGTTCTGAAAATGGGAGTAAATTTATTAACGTGGATATGTAAATTAAACAAATAAATCAATTGTTTATATTTGGAATTATCATTGCCAAAAACAGAGAATATCATATAGCTTCCCAGCAAAAAGAAGAATATATATATATATATATATATATATATATATATATATATATATATATATATATATATATATTGTATTTTTCAACATTTATATATGAAAGATATGGAGAATAACCATTTATTCGACCATTAATCATTGTGAAAATAATTCAGTATACTGATTTTTAAGAGGAGCTTTTCATGAAAATAATATTTATATTAAAACTGCACAATCGCATATAGATCTATTCAAGTATCAAGCATTTTTTGTTTTTGTATTTTAGAAATTTTTTAAAAATAATGTTTCACTGTTATGTAGTCAGATGTTCCCCAAAAACATAATACTGTACCCTTGTAACGACAAAATCCGAAAATTTACTAAAATTCGATGCGTAATACTAAAATCAGGGTTTGAAATCGATAATAATTTTTTCACAATATCATGTAATAATTATTATTTTTTATTTATTTTTTTCATTAAATTTTCAACTGCGTTATAACCCATCAAGCAAATGTGTTGGAGTTTATTCTATCTTCTCGAATTCTTGGTATTTTATTAACTTTTCAGCAGAAGATCTCTAGGCCACTGCCTTTTTAGTCGTCTTTGAGGCTCACCAGATACCAGGGAGGAAGATAGAGATAGAACGAGTGGATTTGGATGATTGAGAGCAGAAAAATGAAATGTTGTGTATGTAGGATTTTACTTTTGGTTTGTTCAAGTCTGTGTGTATGGTGTGATTTGAAATAAACCAAGGAGCATTGACAATTTTACGAATTATTTTGGATTGTGTGATTTGAATTTTGTTTATGTGTGTGTTTTGCGGAACCCCAAAGTTCTGCTCCGTATGTCCAAATAGGTCTTAGTATAGTATAGTGGTGTAGATTAGTCGGTTGTTTAGGAAGTTGAGTGGAGATCTGTTGTCCAAAAGATTTGACAGTTGTTTGTATCGTCTCGTCAGTTCTTGTTTTTTTTTAATTTAGTGTGAATGTTCCAGGTGAGTTTTTTGTCCAAGTATAGTCCAAGATAATGTACATGTGTTTTTGAAGGAACTGGTTTGTTGTCTATTGTCACACGAGATCTTCCTCAGGGAGAAGTTAATATGAGTTGACTTGCTGGGATTGATTTTAATGATTGAAGACAACTTTTAAATATTCAGCCTATGTTTTAAATTATCGAAAAGCCACAGAGTTTCTAGGGAAACCATTAAATAACGGATGCGTTAAAATGCGGATGGCTCAGAATATACTTTTATCTTAAAATATGTTTTTATTTTAATTTCAATTTCACTTACATCATTAAAATATAATAAATCTATTGTTTTATCACTACGAATGTGACATGGAGTAAAACATTTTATTTTGATTTCATAAAAAAAAAAAAAGTTGTACCACTAATTCCATAAGGGTATTGGGTTCTGTAATATTTAGGGAAAGTACTGTTTTAAGGTCAACTGTTGAGCAGGAAGAATTGATTTTAATTTTAAATTTAAAAATCATGCCTGGTTTAAACAAAATAAAAATTTAATTCAATTTATATATTAGTATTTTATATCATTATAAAAATATCAGGGATTGAAAATTTATTGAATAAATTATTGGAATGAAAATTCATTCAATAATGAACAACACTTTATATAACGATATAATTGAGCAAAGGTGTAAAAATGTTGTTTTTTAATGGAGGGGGGAAGAGGGTTACGTTTGGAAGAAGAGGTGAGAAGAGAGGTGGAACAGAGCAGGAATTACAGAACGATACTTTGCTCCCGGTGTCTCTTATCTCCATCGGCTTTATACCGAGGAACCCAATGTCTTCGCCAAACTGCTTCCTCTGGTCTTTATGTAGGCAATGCGCTCTGTTTTATGCCATTAAATGGTACTCCTCTCCTTGAAAGATCACAAGCTTAGAGTAAAAAAGTTTATTACCATTGGTTCTGTGAAAAGTAGACCTCCGGAAAAATATATAAATAAAAATAAAGGATTTAAACTAAAGGCAAAACTCAAGCTGATTATTATGATCTTCAAGGTAACGTTTAAGTGTTCAGCCACTAGCGGATCCAGAATTTAATTTTGGGAGGACTGCAGCCCGAAAGATTTTTTTTTTCATAAAAATAAAGATAACTACTTTGGAAAAAAAAGAAAGAAACTAACTATCAATATGAAATGGTGACTAAGTGATTCCTAAAGTCCTTTTAAATGTAATTACGAGAACAATAATACATTAAGAGATAATTTTTTCAGTTAAAAGTGGTTATATTTTACCAATTTGGAGAGGGGGAGGCTTCCACCCAAAAGCCCTCCTCCCTCCGTAGATTCACCCGTGAGTTCAGCCAATGTTTTAATTAAATAACTTTTTATTTAATTAAAACATTGGACTTTTCCAAATGGTTTCTTGGCATACGGGGGCGGGGTGACCGAATAGGCTAAAGCGTGTGCACAGCACCGCTAGTTGCCTGGCAACCGAATAACAGAGATTTGAGATGATATAAAAAGTACGAGTTCGCGTCCCTGTGCCGGAGGGGATTTTAAATTCCCCGCCCTCACCCCCCGGCCCGGGAAAATCCCGTATAGCCTAAAATGCGAGGTAGGGAAGAACAAAAAAAAAGAAAAAAAAAAAGAAAAAAAAAAAAAAAAAAAAGGTTTCTTGGCATACCATTAAATAACGATACGGATGAGTTAAAACATTTTGGTTTGATCCCATAAATAAAAAAAAAAAACACTGTACCACTACAACAAGGTAATCCCATGTCTCTCACCACTACACTGAGTTAAGGTGGCTCTTCCCCTCCTTTAGAAGACAATATTTCCTAGGTACGTTCCTCTATCAAATCATCAACAACCATCGTCCTTCTTACGCCTACAACCTTCTCCAATTCAAGTCCTCAGTCCATTCCCTTTCAACAAGATCTCGACCTTCTGACCTTTACATCCCTTCGCACAGATCTGCCTCATTTCAGAATTCCTTTATAGCTCGCGCTGTCAATTTCTGGAATTCTCTACCTATCAAAATTCGGCATTCCCCCTCCATATCCACATTCAAATCCCTCCTATTCCAATTCCTATCCCAAAAACAGTCAGATACTTGCTAAACTTTCGATATTCTAGTCATCATCAAATGATAGTACTATTCTATACTGTGAACTTCACTAGAGATATTACAATATCTTCCGGCTCTTAATGCCACTGACCACATCTATTTTTTTTTTTTATTTTTTTATTTATTATTATTTTTTATTGGTATTTAATTAAATCGGTACCTCTAACATTTGACAATGATGAGTCTACATATTAATCATTATTTAAAGACACTGATATTTTATATTGTCAGCTTTGTCTTTTCTTTGTTAGCAGAAACACACCTCATTTTAAAGAAGAATTCAATTTATTTTTTATTATTTCATTTTTCAAAAGAGTATAATTATAATTTTTCCTACTGTACATAGTCTTAAGTGTTTTATCATAGTTTTAAGGGTTTTGTATATAGATTTTTTTTTTTTTTTTTGTATATAGCTTGTTTAACTAATATTTTCTTTACTTTCTCTTTTTTTATTATTGTTTATTTTGGCCAGATGTAGTATTTTAATTATGTTCTATTTTGTTATTCTAAAGGGACTTTGTCCCAGAATAAAGTTATTTTCTATTCTATTCTATTCTACAACCCAGGAAGGGTCTTGGGTTCAATACTACTTAGGGAAAGTAATGTTTCCAATGGTTGAGCAGGGAGAAGATTGGGACAGAATCACGCTAAACTTCCAGGAAACCACACATTTAGAAGTTGCGTGTGACTCTACAGAGTCTCCTTACCTCAGGGTCACCTCACGGCTGATGAAACAGAATAAATACATTGTCTGCCTTAAGCCGGTATTCGAACCTAGGACCTTGAGCATTGGAGGTTCAGTGCCGTACCACTGATCTACCCAACTCCTCTGGAAATATTATTCCATAGGTACTTCCTTATTATCACCTTCAATATAATCCTCCTCTATCCTTTAAAAGCTGTTCCGCGTTCTCTTTCAGGGCTTCAACGGACTCAAATCTTGTTCATTTTAATACAAATTAACGAATTGCGTTTTTCCACTTATAATGTAGAAACGATGCGATAAACCATGCACTGGAAGAGCATACCTTTACAGAGAGCAGAAAAAGTTCAAATGATCAAATCAAAATTTAAAGCAATCTTAATTTTTTTTTTCGATATCCACGGGTTGAGCAACTTCAATAGGTAGCCTACATTCACGTTTTTGCCGAATGGGAAAAGACGTTTCTTAAAGGAGCTTGCAAAAGATGACTTTTATCGACTGTTTCAGAAAAAAGAAGATTCTGTATCAGGTTTTCAGTATATAATAATCAAAGAAATTTGGGATAATCTCCTTTATTTTGGTGATTAAATTTTGTTAAAACTTGTAAGGAGTCAAGCAAGAATTTAAAAGAAGACTCAAAATTCGCCTACTTCTTGGTTGTGCGTTTTTCCTTAACATTTCTTTCTATAGCTCAAATTTTCAAACAAGACATCAATTCAATGAAATGTATGTAATTATTTACACAAGAAACATTATAAGGAAGCTTTGATGACACCACTATGATGAATGTTTTCTTAATGGTAGAGAACACAAAAACAACAAAATGGTATTAATTAGTTTGTTACTAGGTGAGCAATGCGAATATTTCAGATTAACCGGAGGTTTGTATCAGATCTTAATGGCTTCATCATATATGGACAGTAATGGGACGTTGTTAAATTTTGTATATTTTATTTAATTAATAACCTAATTTAATGTCCTCTAATGATAAAACAAATATATTTATAATAACGACAAAAACATATTTTTTAAAATAAAAAAATAACAAAATCTTTCTATAACCAGATTAACACAGACTAATTATTTTTTATCTCAAAATTCTACCATGAATCACTACTCGTACATTTAAAATGTAATGAAGAGAAGAATCATTGGGGTGATCAGTCAGAAATAAAATGGCAAAAATAAATAATAATATTTATTTTAACATTTGCCGACGTTTCGACCTGATTTTCATGCCTTCATCAGGGCTAAGAAAAGAACCAGATAACAAGGTATGAGAAACATAAAAAATGTAGGTAAAAAAAAAAGTATTATTAAAGTAAAATGAAGTAGAATAATGACAATTACAAGAACTAAGAAATTAATAATAATAACCGTTACAAAGTGTGGACTAATGAAGTACACATGATCAAAATAAGCTGCTTTCCATATTTCCATCTCCAATTTGTATATATTGACATATTTGCTCATTTTTTTTTTACTTTATTTTAACTCTTTATTTATTCTATTATACGTAGTCAGTACTTTTTGATAGACTTTACAATATCTCAATTTTCTATCTAACTATTCTATTTACAATATCTTAATTTTACTATTACTTTTATTTCTTATATAACCTCATATTTCTTTTCTCTGTTCACATCTTATTCTAAGATTACCATTTTAGTACTCAAGTCAACTTATTTTGTTTATGTTTACTTCATTAGTCCACACTTTGTAACGGTTATTATTATTTATTTCTTAATTCTTGTTATTGTCATTATTCTACTTCATTTTACTTTAATACTTTTTTTTTTTTTTACCTACATTGTTTATTTTTCTGATACCTTGTTATCTGGTTCTTTTCTTAGCCCTGATGAACTTAGGTCGAAACGTCGGCAAATGTTAAAGTAAATATTATTATTTATTTTTGCCATTTTATTTCTGACTGATCACCCCAACTATCCTTCTCTTCATTATTCACGACAGCCAACCACCAATCCACAATTAATTTAAAATTTAAATAAATGAACAGAAACTCACGTATGCTATTCAAGAGTCATTATATTAGGGGTATTTAAATGTACTTATAATAGTTTAGAGTGAATTATTAATGTGGGAAATGATTCAAAGATAGGCCAGAGTGAATAAAACATAGATTCTATTATGTAGCCTAGAATAAATAAAACATGTGACCCACAAGGCGTGGAGTTTTGGAAGCTAAAAGAGGGGCGAGGGCTCCGTTTGTAGAGTTTATTTGAATATTAAAGGATTATATCAGAAAAGGTATTTAGAAATGCCGTAATTTGTTATTTTATTCATAGTAAAAAAAAAAAAAAATTAAAGCAGTGCTTGGAACGAAAAAAAAAAATACGGTTTCACTCGAATTTTAATTGTCGATAGTAAATAAGTTCTTTTAGTACTAGATGTTTTCTTATGCAACTTTACAAGTAAAGGTTTTTAGTAACACCTATTTTAAAAAACAAAAAATTATTTAAACTTTTAACCATCAAATTCCTCTCGTATCAAATCCCTACAATCCAAAATCCTTCGTAAAATCCTCAATGCTCCCTAGTTTGTCACAAATATAATCATCCTTAATGTAGCATATGTTTCCGATTTAGCTTAATACAGATATCAATCCTTCCATAATAAACTTCTGAACCATCCGAACCCTCTTCTTTCCAACCTTGCTTTCTCTTCTATTCCTGATAACCCTCCGAGGGGTCTGAAAAGAACATGGCCTCGGGACCTTCTAATAAAGAAATATAATTAGAGTGTACCAAAGGGTAGTTTCTCTTCATGTTGTACACGTCATGTTACTTATTTTATATTTACTTGTTGTCTTTATCATTTAATACTGTTGTAAATTTCAATAATAAAAAAAAGTTAAAAGTTTAAAAAAGATGCACTTACAAATACTACAGCTATATCAATCCAAAATTTTACGACTTATAATAGGAGCTCTCTGGAACATCAACAACAAAACTTTACGCGACTTACGACAACCAACATATACACAAACACTACAGACTTATAAACGATATGGCCACTGGCATGCCCATCAGAAGGAGACTAAAAAGGAGCTGGATGAGAGATCTCCTCTCCTAAATCAAGGAAGTAAGTAATGGCCAGGAAGAGGTGCTGCTGGGTGCTACCCTTCCTCATGTCTATTATGTCCTAATTTTATCACAATAAAAAGTTCATTTGATATTATTAAATTATTATTATATATTAAAATTCAGTCACTAAAAAATGACTTTTATTCATAGCTAACATGAATTCGAATATTTTAGGAAGAGGAGTACCCAGCGGCATCCTTCCTGTCTCGAATGTAATATTTATAGTTAGTGGAGGAGATCCCTCATCCAGCTTCTTTTAAGCGTCTTTCGGGTGCTATGGGGCATGTTAGTTGTGGCCATGCCTCGAATCAATGAGTTGGTATGCCCGTGTAAGTTATGAAATCTTTTGTAGTATGTTCGTATGTGGTCGTTAACTGTTGGCATCTGTAAGTCTTTATGTAGAGTAAAGTTACTGACGTACCAGGGAGCCTTGGTAAAGCCAATTTTATCTTAAGCACTAGTTTCACTGGTTCAACTTCACAAGTGTTGTTAAACTGTGATAGTTGGGCTAAGGTCTTATTGGTCACAGTATCAATAAAATTCCGATAACAGCCGAGCATTGACGACGTATTCACAATACAACCTTCGGCCAATCTACCAACTGGTCCTTTTCATTTGAAATCGGGGTGTTAAAATGGGATCCTCTAAACGAGCGAATAAAACCTTTTCAGTTGAGGTCGGCGCTTTCCCAGACGCCTCCGTTTATTTTCGGGCATACTCGGCAATTCTCGGAATTTCAGTAACAGAGTAATCTTGAGATCTTTTGCCATCCTCTAATTGGAGTAAAACTTGTGAAGTAGTAATCCTTCCACTCTTAATAATCACTTTTAACTGAATTATTATTTACATTAAATAAATGTAACCACCATATCTCCGCATTTTTTTCCGGAACAGAATGTAAGTTATGTAAGTAATGATGTATTTATCTATACAGCATTTTAATACTTAGGCATTTTATATTGAAAGGTTCAGCTTTCGTTTTACTTAGTAAAATTTAATTTAATTATTTTTATCTTCTTATTTTTCTTTTTTTATTAAACTTCTGTTTATATATTTTTTTCTAAGGTTAAGTCAAATATACTTCCGTTTTTCTTTGGTCTTTTTTAATCACATCTATTACATCGTACGTTTGGGAACAATTTTCCCATCCTCAGAGAATTCCTTATGTTGACTGAAATTATACATATTTGAAATGAACTATTTTTACATTGTAAATCTACTCTATCAATTGTATAATTATCTACCTCGCTTTTGTGATGTGGTACCAGTTGTCAAAAATTCAATAATTTTCATATCTATTTAAATATAATGCTTTTTGGTCTTACACATTCATTTTCTGTTCATTATCACACCAACCAACATCTGGCTATCTTCAGTTTCACTTTTGTACATTCCATTTGTCACTTATTCCTCATTATGGCTGTATGTTGTGTTTATATTGTCTATTGTTATTTTTGAATTTTAATATTGGATATTATGTCCGAATAGTGTGTGCCTAAGTGTTTTGTTTCCGTTTCGTAATTTACTGTATTATTATTAATGGTTGTTGTGTATATTGCTTCTAGTAATTTTCTATTGTTTGTTTTTGATTCTATTGCTAATATATCTGGTTTTTTGAGGTCAAATGTGTGTAATAATATGTTATTTATTTATTAGAATTTAATAAAATTTGTTTTATTTATTAGAATAATTTAATTTAAGAGGGCATATACAAAATATGACCGTTTTTTAACCAAATATTTGTATTATTATTTCTTTAATATAAAATACAATTAATACTCAAAGTCCATTGTTACCTACGGTCATTAGCCAATGTCTCGATCTCACGTTGAAACCATTCTTTGGGATGGCTGTCAAAGAATTCTTAGACCGCTATTCCAAATCCCTCAAAACATTTTTTTCTTGAAGAAAATGGGCCATGGATCTAAATATGTAGTAATCCGATAGTGCGAAGTCTGGACTATACGGTTGATGAGACAGGAACCCATGAAGTTTTTTAAAACTTTCTTTGGTTAGACGGGAAATGTGAGGACGAGTATTATCTTGTTGGAATAAAATTCCTTTTCGGTTGACCGAAACAGGATAACGCTGTAACAACTTCGTGTAAAATCTTTCCAGTTGTTCGCAGTAGTCTTCGCAATTCATACATCAGGAAAAAATTCGTGATGAATAACACCTTCGAATTTCCCAAAAATGCAAAGAATGTTTTTTTTTTCTTCAAATTTCTCTCTTTTAGCAACAGGAAAAAACAGTGACCGCGATATTGCCATTGCTCATGGGTATTCGGATTTTGCCAGTAAGCCCATTTTTCATCACACATGACAATCTTCCGATAAAATTTCATATCAGAAGTGTTTTTCAATAAATTTTCACACATTTCTAGAAGCTTATATTTATACTGTTCTGCCATTGTATATAATTTTAAGTGCTTTGTATATAATTTTATTCGTTTTGTGTATATCTAGTTCACATAATGTTTTCTTTTCTTTTTATTTTATTTATTTTGTCAAACCTTAGGCAAGAAATAATATTTTCTTTTAATATGACTTTGTTATTCTCAAGTAACTTTGTCTCAAAATAAAGTTATTTTCCATTTATCAATTTATTTATGTAAATTGGTAGATCATTCAAAAAAATTGTTTCAGTTTTTCAATGACATATGTCATATTCAATGAAGACAATTCTTTCCTCTTTTTTTCAACATTTCTTGCTTCTTTCCACCATTCATCCATACTGTTAACACTTCACTCTTTCAAAAGTAGGTATCTATATTTAGCAATAAGGATCTATTGGCCTAAATGACGGTGGAGTTCTTCTTATGATTGTGCATTCTGGTATCAGTGCATTAAAAAAAATTACATAATTTAAGCTCATGAAAGGTTATACAGAGAGATACTCTGTTTAGGATCACCCCAAACCAATTGAAGGTTCAGGTACCTATTTTTTAGAGGGTCTCCAAGTCCGCCTCCTGGGAGCTGTTAATCCTAAGGAGGGAGCATACGCTTAACTTGGTGGGATGAACCCCTACTTCGGATAGACTACCCTCACAACATATTCCCTTAACAATTCGAGACACCCCTCCTTTGCTTCTGAAAAGAAGATGACCAAGAGATCTACCTAATTAATCTGATTATTGGGGTACCAATGGGTGGTTTCTACATACGCTGCTACATATTTTATATTCTTATAACAGATTTACTTGCACTTAATAAACACTGGTATTTAATTTCAATAAATGAATATATAAGAAAACAAAAATTTTTTTAATTGGTATCTATTTGAATACGAATATAGGAAAAAACGCTGCAAATTATTTCACAATGGTTTATTATTTCCAAACAACTATAGATCTAATGTAACATTACCTTCCTAGTTACAAAGAAAAGTAAATAAAAGGTGATTTCAATTATTGGACTAAACATTTTTTTAATCATTAGTAATGTGCTAAAAACAAATAGCATTACTTCAGTAACACATTCAAAATTTAAAACCTAACAAATGATATAACATTTAGAGCAGAACATATAAAAAAAAAACTGGAGACCATATCTTTCCTCCTAATTGTCCGATTTTAACGATCTTTTTTTTTTTTAGGAAATTCCATACACTTTTAAATAACCATTTCAATATCTCGAAAAAAGTGTATAGTTTTTGAGTTATTCGGAATTAAATTTTACCATCCCTCGTAACTTTTTTCCAGCTTCTTTTGGTTGAAGTATGTTATACAGGTACATTTAAAGGGCGTCAAGAAAATTACTCTAGCGAAGTTTCATTGAAATCGATACATTCGTTAAGAAGCTACAGTCTATAGCAACGCAGGTTTTTCGGCCGCCATTTTAAAAGTAAAAGGCGGATAGTAATGTCGATGAAGGAGGATCCTTTAGTGACCTCTGATGTTATATCCAAATTTGAAAAAAATCGGTGAAGTAGTTTTGGAGAAAATGCGCCGACGGCGGACGGACAAACAAATTTTTATTCATTTTTCGAATTCTACGCATCCTGAAACGTGAAACCTCAAATTTTGAGAGGGAGTTAAGTTTTTGAATTTTTTGGTCAATCACAATGGTTGATTATTGAAAATAATAAACCAATAAAAATAAACGAGTGTTTTTATTCTGATTAAACTGTAAATGCGTAAATATTATAGAAGTATTAACATACTTATGATATATTAAAAGTATTTTATATTTCTCTATAAAAAAAAATGAAGTAGTAGTAAATATACTTTTCTGTACGATATTTTTAAAGACTAGTATATAAGTTTATTTACCTCTTTAGTGCTACATTCAATATGGATCGAAGTTATAGGGGTAGCGTGTATTGGAATTGCCTTTAAGTATGGCCAATTCCCTTATATGGCTTAATCCATTCAGTCAATACCTAATCTGAACATTATTATTCATCAAAGTTGATATTAGCCACTCCAGAATTTGTCATTTTTTAGAACGAGAAAACCTAACTAAACCCCGAAATGAAACATTTGAAGAGTTAAATGCAAAAGTATATTGGTTCTACCCATTATTTACATTTATCAACTAAAACTATCTAGTATTTTAACTATTTTGCATTAATTTTTATATACTAAATCGATTCTTTTTTTTTTTTTAAGTGAAAACTTGTTTGGGCGCGTTTCGCACTTTTTTGTGGAGAATGAATTAGAATGAGCCGTCATATTTCCGACGTGTAACACTCGGGTGAAGTTTTATTCATTCTATCTTAAATATCTTCTTATCTTAAATTACAAAATTTGATCTCAACGTGAAGGCGTCTTAGAGTGCCAAAAAAGGCAAAATAACGATAATAATAATAACGATTTATTTATTGTGGGACAAGTCCCTTTAAAATAATATACAGAGATGAAAATGTGGGCTTTGGAGAGAATAATTAATAAATAAACTGATCTATATAATGAATAAATAAAAGAAAATCATATGATTTACCTTCAATCTTCATTAAAAATAAATGAAGTAAAGTATTTAAAACAAACTAATTAATTTTATACATATTTACAACATCCATTTACAATTTTATGAGAGCTGAACGGATAAGAGGTGATTGAACAGGCGGGATATAAAGATGGGGAGAGTATTGGAGCGACGGATGGAGGATGGGAAAGAATTAAATTAGGATGTGGATCGAATAATGAATGATCTGCCTAAAGTTCGGTGGGATCTTGTATGCAAATCTGAAGACAGGTAACGGGCTTTGCGGGAGTGGACAGAGGATTCGAATTGAAGGAGCTTGGAGATCTATGGAAGACGGCGGGATTGGATGAAGAAGGATGCTACGAAATACTTACGTCGGTAGGAAGGATATAGCCATTTCAGATCATCATAATAATGGGAAATAGTGTCGAAAACCAAATTATAACGAGTTTTATTGAATATATGGATTAAAATATCTCAGAAACTAAAAATCGGATCTGCATACTGTAAAATAATGAGCTTATTATAATTTATATTTCATATTATTAACCTCGTCTTTTTGATGATTTCACTCCTATTGTGTGTTCTAAAACACACGCCTTAGTTATGTTTTTTTTTTTAATAGTAATTTTATCACCACGTTTTATATACACAATATTGTTTAGTGGGAAATTCAGAATCCTTTAAAACTATGATGGGCACAGCCAAACATAAATTGTATAATTTTTTAATCATACACAATTAAATTCCCTTCATTCTTCATAACTTTTTACGTACTTTTTCTTGGTAATGTTGTCATATTTTGACACTGATGTAGAAGATAATTTTCATAATTATGGCCTAATCATTGTATTTTCTGAAATATTAACAACGATTACTCAAACCAAAAAAAAAAAAAAAAAAAAAATTAGAATTCCATATATTATAGAAACGTCTGAAAGAGTTTTAGAATGGAATACCCAATCGTTAATTTGGGTGTGAATTATTTCGGATTTTAGGGTAACAAATAAATTATATGAATTTTAAATACGACCATTATTTTAAATGAGAAACCGTTTGGTCCATTCTTCTGTCTTGGTCTTGGTCTTGCAAAGTGTACATGTAACAATCGGATAGAGTTTTATTTATTTTATCCTAAATATCTTTTTACCTGAAATTACAAAATTTTATCGTAACGTGAAGGCGTGTTAGTGAGCCGAAAAGGGAAAAAACTAGTGCCGAAAAACAAATTATAACGAGTTTTATTGAATATATGGATTAAAATATCTCAGAAACTAAAAATCGCACCTGCATACTGTAAATTATCATACTGTAAAGCTATTATTTATAATTTATACTCCATATTATTAACCTCGTCTTGTTGATGATTTCGCTTCTATTTTGTGGTCCAAAGCAAACATCTTTTTTCTTTTTTTTAGTAATTTTATTACATTTAATATACGCAACGTTGTTAGAATCCTTTAAAACTACCGTGGGGCTAAAATCAACCATAAATTGTATAATTTTTTAATCATGTGAAGTTGAATTCCGTTTTCTTCATAACTTTTTACCTACTTTTTCTTGGTAATGTTGTCATATTTTGACACTGATGTAGAAGATAATGTTCATAATTATGGTCCAATCATTGCATCTTCTGAAGTACTAATAAAGATTTATCATAATAAAAAAAAATTGAAGAATAACATATAAAGAGAAAAATCTGAAACACTTTATCAATGGAATATTCAATAATTAATTTTTGTGAGGTATTTCGGATTTAAGGGTAACAAATAAATTATATGAATTTTAAATACTACCATTATTTTAAATGAGAAACTGTTTGGTCCATTCTTCTGTCTTGGTCTTGGTCTTGCAAAGTGTACATGTAGCAATCGGATAGTTTTATTTATTTTATCCTAAATATCTTTTTATCTTAAATTACAAAATTTTATCGTAACGTAAAGGCGTCTTAGTGAGCCGAAAAGAGAATGAATAGTGTCGAAAACCAAATTATAACGAGTTTCATTGAAGGTATGTATTAAAATATCTCAGTAATTAAAAATCGGAACTGTGTAAATTAATGAGCTATTATTTATAATTTATTCTTCATATTATTAACCTCGCCTTATTTATTATTTCACTTCTATTATGTGGTCTCAAACACACAATTTAGTTGTTTTTTTTAATAGTAATTTTATCAAATTTTATATACACAATGTTTTTAGTGGGGAATTTAGAACTACCATTGGTACAGCTCATTATATTCTCTTCATTCTTCTTAACTTTTTCTTGGTATCATTTTTTTATACTGATCTAGAAGATAATTTACATAATGATGGCCCATTCATTGCATTTGCTGGAGTGTTAATAACGATTACTAAAAAAAAAAGGAACAGTTTTACAATGGAATACTCAATTATTAATTTTGGTGTGAGCTATTTCAGACTTTAGGATAACAAATAAATTATATAAATTTTAAATACGAGCATTATTTTAAATGAGAAACTGTTTGGTCCATTCTTTTGTCTTGGTCTTGGTCTTGCAAGGTGACCGATTTCGGGCAAGACTAGCTGTGGCATGTATGCGATTTTATTGCCAACTATCTTGAGTAAAACATTACACGAAACTCATTTATTTTCTAGGTACGTTCCTCTACCAAATCATCAATAACCTCCTTCTTACGCCAACATCCTTCTCCAGTTCAAATCCTCAGTCCGTTCCCTGTCCTCCAGATTTCGACCTTCTAACCTCTACATCCCTTCTCACAGATCTGCTTCATTCCAAAAATCCTTTATTGTTCGCTCTGTCAATTTCTGGAATTCCCTCTCTATCAAAATTCGACATTCCCCATCCATATTCACATTCAAAACCCTCCTATTCCAATTCCTATCTCAAAAACAGTCAGATAGTTGCTAACCATTCGACAACATACATTTATTTCATACCATTCATTGTCAAATATCAATGCTAAATGATAATGTATTTATATATTAATCAGGCACGTTATATTGTCAGATTCAGCTTTCTGTTTTCTCAACAGAAACACAAAGCTGATTTTAATAAAGAATTTGATATATATATATTTTTTTAATTCTTTATTGTTTTCTTAAAACTGTATACTGGTCTATCAGTGCAAATTGCTTTAAGTGTCTTGTCATAGTGTTAATTGTATTGTATATAGTTTCGTTTGTTTTGTATATAGAATGTTTACCTTATATTTTCTTTACATTATTTCTTTTTTTCGATTGATTTTATTATGGCCAGATGTAATCTTTTAATTTTGTTCTATTTTGTTATTGTCAAGGGACTGTGTCCCAGAATAAATTTATTTTCTATCTATCTATCTATCTATTTCTACAGACTAGGCTTCTTCTTCCATTTACTCACATACTAAATTATGAGATGGGCTATTGGAGTTTTATGTTAAGGGAAAGAGACAGGGGAAGGGCTAATTCGGAAATTAGGGTTGGCAGAGTGTAGTTAGCGTTACAAATCAAGGCTCATGTGGAAGAAGGGACGAAATGAGGCCATAACCCGAGGCCCACCAACTGCCTACTTTCCTCCAAGATAGTCTAATAACGGCTTTTCAGGATTAGGTTTTCCACCTGGTCGTCTCTTCCATTTCCACTTCGCTGCTTGAAAAAACAGAATAGTTTCCCGTACGAGGATTGTATTCTCCAGGAACTGTTCCTGAGGAAGACGATGCTCAGTTCATATATGTTTTCGTTTTAGGTGAAATTATACTTAATAACATAAAGTAAGGCTGTGTTGTTTCACCATGTTTATTTCATTTTCTAACTATAGCTAAGATTTGGCTATGATGATATTTTCAAGCCATCTGCAGGACCCAATTCACAATTAGTTTCATACTTTAGATATGAAATGAATGTGAAGTTAGCCATCTCTTAAAAACCAAATATTGTTTACTATAGAGTATTAAATCTAGATAAGATATTATATTTAAATAATTAGGTATGATAATACCTATTCATTGCCATTTATTCCAAAAAAAAATCATCAAGTACTCTTTTAGAAAATTAAATTACGGAATGGAGGATCAAAATAAATTCCAATAAATCCCATCCAATCACCTTTACCCTTCGTCGTAAACCTATGTCCTCTTGTCCTACAGTATCCTTTAATAATACCCCTCTTATCCCTGTTGAACAAATTCGATACCTTGGACTCCACTTAGACAAACGTCTAACTTGGAATCCTCATACCAGACTGAAACGACAAGAAACAGCTCGACGATTCCGACTACTCCAGCACTTACTAGACAAACGCTCTAAGCTCCCAGTCAATTACAAAAGACTCATATACATGACTACAATAAGACCTATTTAGACTTACGGAATTGAGCTCTGGGGCTCCACTAAGCCATCGAATTCCTCTCGCATCCAATCCTTACAATCCAAAATCCTTCGTAAAATCCTCACAGCTCCTTATTTTGTCACAAACAAAATCATCCATAACGACCTTAATGTTATTTATGTTTCTGACCTGGCCCAATCCAGATACCTTTCCTTCCATAATAAACTTCAGAACCATCCTAACCCTCTCGTTTCTAGCCTTGCTTCCTTTTCGATACCTGACAACCCTCCGAGGCGTCTGAAAAGAAGATGGCCTCGAGATCTCCTTTTGTAAATACATTTTTAGAGTGCTACTAGTGGGTAGTGTCTCAACAAATGATTTCATGCTATTATATTCTATTGTCCACATTTACTGAATGTATTTTTACTTGTAATACAGTTGTAAATATCATCAATAAATAAAAAAAAAAAAATTACGGAATAAGTTAATGCATTTTCCCTTTGAGAAATCCCAACATTATCCACTTACAATTAGTGAAACAATTTTTGAGCTATCAATGACAAGGCAATCTTGTAATTAGGTTTTAGTATACTTTAAAATGGAAAATAACAGCTTCATAACTAATAGTTATTGTTGCCCGAATGCGAGACCGAGACGAGTCTTGGTCTTGCAAACTCAGTCTTGGTCTTGGGTAAGACTCTCGGAACAGTCTTGCAGTTAACTATTAGCTTATTACTACAGAGATATTACTGTCATTGTTTAGATATGAGAAACCTAACTGATTCTGAATGAAAAATTAAAAGAGTTAAATGCAAAAGTATATTGGTTACACCAATTCTTTACATATAGTAACTAAAATTGTCAAGTGTTACTAACTATTTTGCCTCAATTTTTATTCAAATAATCGATTTTGTTACCAGTCTTGTTCTTGGTCTTGCAACAGATAGGCAGTGTTGGTCTTGGTCTTGGAATGTCCATTGCAAAGACCAAGACGGATTTTGGACAACACTCCTAATAGTCCTACGGTCCTTAATCATTTATAAGTTAAATATTCAGTTATGTTTTCAAACATCTGTAGGCATATATGAGCCTTTCGGTTGACAGAATGACAAATTCCAATTTTGACCTTCTTTATTATTAATTTTAGTGATGTTTCTACTAGAAAAATTTATACCTTTGGTCAGTTCTATATTTCAACACTGCAATCACCTACTCTCGAATCAACTTACTCACTGTATGTATAGATAACTTTTTCAAAAAAAAATATCACTAAGATGACATTACTCAAAAGTGTTGGTCAACTGAAAAGCTCAGAGATTGAAGTTGTGTGGTTTATAAAAGCAGATGGAGTGACTACATTTTTATTGCCTACCGTCGATATAATAAATAGACTTTTTGTAACTATAATGTTATTAATCACTTGTTATCTGTAAGCTATAAGTTTTACTTACGTTTAAAATGCACTTCTTTATTATTGCAGCCTTCTTTATAATTCAGCCTCTGAGAGAGCACTCAAAATACTCGACACCGTCCACAACATTGCAATAAGATTATGCACCGGGGCGTTTAGATCCTCTCCCGTTGAAAGCCTATACGTCGAAAGTGGAGAACCGAGCTTAGCTTTAAGAAGAGACTATCTTACTCTAGTTTACGCCTCATCTATAATTTCTAAGCCGGACCACCCTAACCATAGTTTGTTTATCAGCATCAACACCAACCAAGTGAACTAATAAACTGGCATTACGGAGAGAACCCACAAACTACTTATATAATTAGACTTCAGACTGGACAATATAATGACAATAGACTACGCTTTATTCTACCAATGGAATAACTCTTTCATAAAAACAGATACGTCACTAGCTAAGAAAATAAAAACTGACGACGACCAATTCGTCAAAAAACACCTTTTTACAGAAATGAAACACAAATACCTCGGACACACAACCCTTTATACAGATGCGTCAAAAACAGATAGTGACGTAGGATGTGCGGTAATACTGAAAGATCAGTGCCTCAATTTCAATTTGCTCCAAATAAACAGCGTCTTCACAGGCGAACTATTCGCCATATATCAGGCTTTATTATTACTAACATAAAAAAACATAAAAAATGGCCTTGTAGTTACAGACTCTTTAAGCTCATTAATGGCCATTGCCGAAGGGAAAGCCGACAATGCCATTTCCAGGAAAATCAAAAACTGCCTCTGGGAAATGAAGAAGTCGTCGGACAGAGACATCGTCCTCGCATGGGCACCCTCACAATGTGGCATATCTGGGAACGAAGCTGCAGACAGAGCTGCGAACCTGGCAAGAAGAAAAACTACTGGAACCACAATGATCAATTTAACGACTACTGTTGACTGGAGATTGGAATGCAAAAAAATCCTAAATGAAAAATGGCAATTCAAGTGGAACCAATCTACGAATAAATTGGAAGAAATCAAAAAAGATACCAAACTGTGGACGACCTCTTTCAGAAAGAACAGGAAAGAAGAAACAATTTTAACTCGGCTTAGAATTGGACATGTAGCCTTTACCCATGGCTACTTAATGAGAGGCCTGGAACCACCATTTTGTAAAACATGCAACACATCACTTGCACTGAAACACATTGTAACAACTTGCAGACTATACTCTGACACCAGAACAAATCATAATATACCTTCCAACATATCTGAAGCACTTTCAGATGATGAAGAAAAGATACAAAAAGTGTTTGAATTTATAAAAGACATTAAATTTGTACACCTAATTTGATTACATCTAAAGCCGCTAATGACCCGATCGGGTAGACGCGGAAAGTAACTATAAATAAATAAATGCACTTCAAAAATTAATTAATAGTCCAGCATAGCCAGAAAATAATTTCTATTCAAAGTAGAGCGGTAAGTGAAGGTTGTGTGTTGCGCGCACCAGATTTTAATGACATGTCTTTGATGAAAATAAAATAGGTGTAAACAATATTACTAGTGAAATAAAGATTAATATACAAAACGTGTTCCATACCTGCTTTCAAAGCTATCAAGTATACCTTTACAGGAATGAAAAAAAAATATTTAAGAAAACTATCGTTTTTCAGTTAATATATCACCACAAATTGGACACCTTCCAAACCACTGCTGCAAAAACCACATGGGTTTCACAGTACCACAATAAGAAATTCCATATTTCCATTCCGTATCTCGTCATTCAACCTTTTTTCACTTTCTTCTTCGGATCTCTGGTGGTCTGAACAAGACATTTTCGGATTACTAGATTACTACTAGGGGTTAAGATTATCGTGCTAGTTACTAGAGCTCATGGGGTATTATTGATATCGACAAAAGTTCCAACAGATATTGCTATGCATTGACCACCCATTACGATTACGATAATAATCTTCGTAACCACATTTTTTACTTCTTGCTACGCCTATAATTTCTAAGTTTTATCTTCCTTCGGAATGACATTTCTATTTCAATAGCTATGCAATGTAAGGTTTCTCATCTGGATTCACTAGCTATATTAATTGTTAGATTTCCATAATTTGCAGGGAATTATTTTAAGGATCAAAACCGACATATTGCACACCTTATCAATAGGAAGATAAATCTATCCAAACGGTCTCAAGTTTAATTGGATCGCAACCCGCTTTTATAATAGATGGTAGAACAATATCATAGAGGCAGGGGCATACAGAAGGCATGGAAATGGCGGAATCATTTGTAATATAAATGGAAATGGAATAAGTTTTGGAGCGAGAGAGGTATAGGGAGGGGGGAGAGGGGTCATCAATAAAGTGTGGTGATGGTCGCCGATCCGTGAAGGTGCCCCCACCTCCCCCACGTGAAAGACCTTTTAAAAGGGACCGAAAATATTGTCCGGGCTGTTTATTAAGCAGCCGATGCCTCCATGATTGATGAGACCGTCTCAGGACGAAAATGTATCCTTTTGTCGCCTCTTCTTCATGAGTATCCGCTCCATCAAATTATACCTCCATCACCTTTCACAGCTTTAGTCCTTCTGTTCGGATACCGTTTTTCCTTCTTCACTCACAGATCTCGTGAAAATTTGATCTGAAAGAAGTAAAAACCGTCCCTGTTTTCCAATTCCGGAGAATAAAGAGGTGTAGCGAGTTTAAGTTTATTTTCTTTTGAAATGAAATCCCTTCCTCTTTTGCCGGCTCTGAGAGGGTAAGGGGGGGAACGAGAAAGCTGCACCCCCCCCCCCAAGCTTTCCATTTAAATAGAGTATCTCTTCCTTTGTTGCCCTAACACTAGTCTTCATAATGACTTTTAAGCCTCCTCTTTTCATTAACGGTCCGGACTTAGTGATTCCATGAAAATTCAGGCAGTTCCCTTTGAAGTGAGCGAGGCCAATGGTCAGGCACTATCGCCATCATCATTTAGTAACTGTCTCGATGAATGTACTTACAACAAAAAGACTGTCATAAGCACCTGTTTAAAAAAAAAAATAAATAAATAGAAATCTTGGAATTTCTTTGCATTTATTAAATGTACGAAAAACAACATTTATGCAATTAATATAAACAATAATAACATAATTAAAACATCAGATTTTAACTCCATCATTAATTATATTTTTATTCACGTTCAATGAAAGATAAACAGTAATAAAAATCTACCGAATTTTCGCGAAGCAATAACTTTAACAAATCTGGAAAAATAAAGCCAGTACAATAAGCAATAATTCCTAGTTTGAGGGTCTCAGAAGTTTATATTATGATTGCAAATCATAAGTTATAGTTAATATAATCAATGTAATTATTGTAAACTGAACAATATAACACTATATGTAAAAATAAATTTAAGTGCGACCAGATTTATTTATTTTTTACATTTTTGAATTGTGAGAGATAACTATTAGGAATATGGAAATACAACTCAGCACATAGTATTTAGGGTTATCTGGCTATAATATTCTGCAATTAGAATATTTTTAACATTTTCTGTAAATAATAAAAATGATTTAAAAATTTTCATGTCTACAGGTTGGACTTACCCATGCATCCGTAGTAAATGCAATCTCATTCTAGGATCCTCCAAAAGGGGCAATATGAAGGGCAGTGAGGCAAAAGTGTTAGAACATTTTTTTCACTGATTATGCCAATATTATTTCGTCTTAAACCGTTTGGGAGATACTAATTTTTTCGTGACTTAAAAAGAGGTGATCGGAAAAATGGATTAAATTTAACCGGCGGCTGTGTGATTTTGTGGTTATATTTAGCTAAACTGAGAAAGATTTACTTCAGTCTTCATTGCTCGTGTACAAAACTGACGGAGCAAGTATAATCACGGTTCTCTGTTCTAAATTATTAACCCATTACCAAAATAAGGTATATTTCTGAAAATTACACATACACTTTATAAAAATACAAAGTTCGGTTATCCTGGGTTGAAAGTAAAAGATACAAAAAAAAAATGCCAAGATTTTATGGTCGAACTTTCATTCAGTGATATATATAAGCAGGATTTTATATTATCTCATGCTTTTAAAAATAATAATTTTTCAGGACTCAGTTATGACCATACTTGCTCCGTGGAGGAACCCCATTTCATCCTATTTTTTTTTTCGCATAAGTATAATTGAGAATATACAAAACAATAGAATATAAGAAATATTTTTATATTTATTGAAGGTTTGAGGCAATGAGATGAGCTCTCAATTTCCAATGTTTCTAATTTTGAAATATTCTCGTAAAATGGAAGGTTGAACATGAATGAATCATAAAATCTTAGGATATGTTACTACATACGATTTGAATTTATATGTACACTTGCTATAGTTGCTACATGATCTTTGAACATAAATTAAAAGTTCAATAATAGGAACATAAGGCGTGGTAAAAATCTTGCGTAACTATTCCTATGCCTTAGCTTAGCCGATTAGTCGACTTTTTCTATTTGTTTTTAATTGATATTAGTTTACATATTTCATTTATTCATGTAGAATGATTGTTAGTTTTGATTTTATTTTTGTTTTTCGAAATATTTGGAAGATGGGAAATGATAGTCTCGTCCTCTCTCTATTATTATTTGAGCGAGTCTGCCCCTTTCCTAGTACAATATCAAGGCCAACTGTTGAGCGGGGAGGTGATTGGGAATGAATCTCACTCAACCGAAAAGTTTTCCCTCTTAATTAATTATTTTTAATTACGATTTCCGACGTTGTAAAGGCTGAGTGTGCCCCAAGCGATTCTCTAAAGCCCAGGTTCGATATCCAGCTGATAAAAAATTACTTGTCATCAACTGAACTCTAGCCTGGCATCTTGAGCTTTATTAGACAGTGTTTATCCACCTCGCTCCCTTTTATATACATGGTGTTTCAGGATTAAGTGGCCATACTGCAAAAATTACCTAAGGAACTCAAAACAAGAAAAAAATTTGCTCTCAAAGTATGTCCACAAACGCTTTGTTTAGGGGCTATTCACACCTAAAGATTTTCGTTGTTATGAATTACTTACATTATACGAAATAACTAAAACCTAACTAAGATTATTGGTTCAGTATATTGTAAGGAAGATACCATTTCATGATTGTGAAAGCAGGTATTTTGACATAGATGCTTCTCAACCACCCGTATTTCTCTCATAATTAAATAATTACCTAGTTTTTAGACTCCCATGCGTGTGCCCCAGGAGAGTCTTCTAACCCTATGGTCGATCCAGAGCTAATTTAACAGAATAAATAATTACCTGCCACAACCGAATTCGAATCCAAGGCGTGAAGAATAGGACCATAGTGCCTTATTCATTACGCTGTATGCATATTAATAAATGAGCAAATCGTTGAAAATATTTTTTTTATATATTTACATGCTTTCTTTCTTTTAATATGAGAATATTTTCGGTCATTTGTTCATAAATTTATAACTCTAACTCGAGAAAAACAAGCATTAATATCATACTAATGTTCGCCTTTCGTGTTTATGAACGATATCATCCCTCGTAAAAAGATATAAGGAACTCGGATGTTTAATGGCTATACTCAGTATTGGACTTCATCCCGAGCTGTATAAAGTTGAAGACTACCTTCGTCCGCAGGTTGATTTTATTTTTACTATTTCTTTGGCATTTCACTTGACCCAATTTATTAGAAAGTATAAATATGATTATAAATTTAAGCACAATGAAATTTAATTATTTGGTCCATTAGGTGAATAATAACGGAAATCGGAAAAGGAAATTTAATAAAAAAATAAATCCCAGGAGATGCGAGATAAAAAGTGATAAACTCCAGTCATAATTTTACAAGTAATAAAATAAATACTATGCATAACATACAGAAATAAAATAAAATATTAACAAAGAAATTACTCCGTGAAGTAGTTTTATTAACTACATTTTTTATGTGCGATATTGTTTATTATGCGCCATATTTTTTTAAAAAATAATTGTAATAAACATAATAGAAAAACAATTATACTTAGCAATTTCATTATGGTCCTTCATTTTATTTTTAGTGTTGTTTAATATTGGTCAAAATAAATTGAAGATGCTACAATACATTTCTTAAAAATAATAAATGATTTCAATATATTCTTTTCTATTTTAAAACATTTTATTGTAACGTTTATTGACCTATTATTATTCGTCATTGATATATTTTTGATCGATATTTTATTCGATAGATCTTATCGCCGATACGATATATTTGGCTACCGAAAACCGATATTATATACAAAAAATATTAAATAAATATACAATGTATGAGATTAAAAGCGTCTTCAAGGAAAACCATCTCACTAGTTAGTATAACAAAAGAAGAATATTTCTTAACACAATTCCTTATTTACTTTATTTATTAGTTATACATATTCCTGGCTCACAATAAATTTGCCATCTGCCTCGGTATTCAGCAAATATGATATCAAGGAGAAGAAATGATAGCATAAAAAAAAGAATAGTAATAACAAAACAAAAAGACAAAAAAAGAAAAACAGTAGTAAAATAACACACACACAAAAAAAAGATAATACAGCAAGTAGCTCAATGCAATAAGTCTCTTGGCCAGCGCGGATTATGTCTTCTGGGCGGATTATGTGGATTTGTGGCAGTAGATAGAGCTTGATAAGTGGATTGGAATTTAGAGTCAGTCTGTCATGAAAATTATTAAAGCGGTCAGTGGCAGTTGCCGTGATGAAAGAAGTGTTAAGGTCAGTGTGTAACGTAAGGTTTAAAACATAAAAGGGTGCGTCTAAAACTTTCCGAAGGACTTTTGACTGGAATGACTGGATGATTTTTATATTTGATTTCTTTGCTGTTCCCCATAGTTCGATCCCATATGTCCAAAGTGGTTTAATGAGGACTTTGTAAATAGTTAATTTATTAGTCACAGATAATTTAGAACGCCTGTCAAGTAACCTAGATAGAAGTCCGTATCGCTGATTAAGTTCTTTTCTTTTTTGTTTTATGTGGTATGTCCATGTCAGTCGTTTGTCCAAGTGGAGACCCAAATATCGTACAGTTTTTGAAGGTGATAGAACGAATATTATATTATTATATATTATGTAACATAATTTCTAAGGATTTATTTTAAAAATATCTTAGTACTAATTTTCATTGTTTATAATATAAGTATTAATTAGGTTCATACTCATTATTAATATAATTTTGATTTTCTTTTTCGATTTTTTTTTTATTTTGAAAAATTCATTTTTATCACTTAGGAATTAAACTTTTTAAAAATAAATGTTAATACTTCTAGGTTGTTTTATTAGTTCCTACGATATGAATGACCCATTTGAGTCACGGGAATCCTTCACAAAAACACAACTGCCACGATAATATAAAATTATTTACGTACGTTAATCTCTGTTAATTAATAACTAATGTTTAACATATACAGAGGAAAACAGTCATTACTCTATTAGTATACAAATGATAACAATTATTCAAAAGAAAAAGAATGAAAATAGTTACTTTTGTCTGTTTAAAATTAATGAAGGCCTCTATTAGCATTCATATCGCGCGATGCGTTAACAATATTTTTAAATACGTTCTGCCAGGCACAACGTCCCTTTCTTCCCAGTGAACCTATCGGCTATTCCTTATAGTTTTGGTAATATGACGATTGTCATAACTATATCTAGTCTTTCTTACTTCCTTGATTTTCCCCAATACCATCATTAGTTACTAAATTATAATAAGATCTTCAGAGTATTTACTAGCTATATTGCAAAAACTGATATTTTTTTTATACTTCATAAATATGAGAATCCCTCGCGTACTCACATCATAGCTTAGCAGAATTGTAAGCATCTATCGATGAAGAAGCTGCTTTTGTCAGCTCATCAGAACGAGCCTAAAGAATCGTTAATCAATAACAACGATTTATCAGCATCACCACTTTTTGTCGAACTTGGTTGAGCTTACGGCCTACGTCCGTGGATTTTTTTCCCGTCTCATCCTGCAAAAATTTCTAGGGTATCTTCCCTCCGAGAATAATTCTCTGAGATCCGGGACTTAGGTAACAAAATATTAACGCAAGTTCAAAGAGCAATACTTCTGAGTCTGAGCAACTGATTCAAAACTAATCTTACTGATAAATTACAATGTAAACATCGATTGCTTAAATTAAAATTACACTGCTTGTCAACGCTATTAAGTTCTACTATTTTGTACTATTTCAATAATTTACCACAATAACCATTTTTTATTGATCTTTTATATCAATTTATTGTTTAATGTACTGTATTATTACTACATTCATAAAAAAAAAAAAGAATTAACCATCTGTTCATAATATGTTTATCCGCGTAAAAATATTGAATATTATTACATGTGTATACATGTAATATCAAGGGCATGGTATGCGTAAATATTTGAATAAACTCTCGTATCATGGCGTTTGTTAGGTAGAGAACAAAAAGAAAAATATAATTTTTCTTATTGTTTGAAGGAATTCGCTATCAGACAAATTTTATAATTTATCAAAATGTTCATATTTCGAAAAGCTAAAATAAAATAATGAACACTGCTTCAACATGCACAAAACTAAAAATAGATCCATTTTTAAAAACTTCTTAAACCATGTTTGACATCTCTAGGAATTGATTTTGGTTGTTAATGACCAATGTCAGAACATTTGGTTACTAAATACTAAATAGAATTAGATGAACAATATTTCCTTGACAAAGATAGGCTACAGTCAGTGACTCGCCGATTTCAATCAAATTCTTTTTGGTCATACTACATCGAAAAATACTACACACATACACTGGTGATTGTTTTGGACCCTTGGAGCCAGGAAAAAATATATTTTGAATAATTTCAAATAAAATTTATGATATTTATTTTTGTCTTCGCTTTGCCATGAATTTTAGGATATTTTACATCAATCAAATTCTCATTTATATTTATTTTATATTAAAAATATTTAATAAAGTTAGAATAAAGTTAGAATCGGTAATAATTTGTCCAAAAAATTTGAGGTTCGTTCGGGCTTAAAACAGGGGGATTCTCTTTCGCCTGTCCTGTTCGATTTGGCATTAGAACATGCCATTAGGGAGGTAATGCGAACCGAGAAAGGGTTGGATCTGGGCGGGACAACATCCATGCTGGGCTATGCTGATGATCTGGTACTGTTAAGCGAAGACGTTGAAACTATAAAACTAAATACGACAACGTTAATGAAAGCCGGTAAAGAACTAGGACTCGAAATAAACATGGATAAAACAAAATATATCGTTAGCTGCAAAAATGGCGATACTACTGGTGATATCGATATAGATGGTAATATGTTTGAACAGGTAGATAAATTTAGGTATCTAGGTTCTACGATAACTAGAAAACACGAAATTGAAGAAGAGATTAAGGTTAGACTGAAGGCGGGGAATGCTTGTTATTTTTCTGTGACAAAACTACTTACTTCGCGCCTCTTGTCCCGAAACTTAAAAATTAGAATCTATAAAACAATTATCTTGCCTACAGTTCTTTATGGATGCGAAACTTGGCCGCTTACATTAAGGGATGAGCAGCGTCTTAAGGTTTTTGAAAATAAAGTATTGCGTAGAATATTCGGACCGAAGAAGGATGAGTTAACCGGAGAGTTCAGACGGTTACACAACGCCGAATTGCGTGAGCTGTATCCGGGTAATATAATTGAGGTAATTTCATCGCGGCGAATCAAATGGGCTTGTAAAGTTGTTGGGCTTAGTAACGAGAGAATTCCTAAAAGGTTAATATTTGCTGTGCCGAATGGTAAGCGTCCGAGGGGTAGACCGAAGCGAAGGTGGGAAGATTGCATTAAAGCCGATCTGGGGGGACTGGGTTTGGACGGCGAACGGTGGAGGGAGGTGTGTAACAAGGGATTGGTGGTGTCGACATCGAACCTTCGAGTTCGCTAAGCCTTATTATTATTATTATTATTAAAAATATTTACTCCCACATTGCTAGGTCGGTTAGAGGAGGAACAAGTTGATATTTGTTTTCGGCACATCGAAACTCCTTCAATAATAATTTCTATATCGAAAAATTATAATTTTTTATAAGCAATTTTTGCTTGGGCAGAATCTTCTTTTATTTCAACAAAAAATATGTTTGGCTTAGAATGCCTTTACCGGATCCACACAAAAATCATTAGGTATTTAGAGCTCTATACCCTACACGAAATAGTACAAAACGAATCAGATCTAAAGATAGACTAAAACAATGAATAATTTGGAAGTTTTTTTTTTTTTAATTTCTAATTTAAAATTTATCGATGTGGGCTGGAAGGGTAGTAATTCAACTTCTCAACGGTTGCACTAATGTCGAATTTGGAGAAAATCCTAAGAAAGTGCCTCTTTATTTGACTTAGAACTGGTCATTGAATAAATGAAAAAAAAAATCTGAAAATAGGACTTCATATTCTTGGAAAATTCTTAGACTGTCTCTATTTTCCCGAAGGAAAATAAAAGGTATTTCAGCATCTGTTTTATCCTGAAGGTTTCAGAATTCATATTTTAAAACGATAATGACTCGAACCCACTTCTGTTATTGAAAAGCATAGGCGATTCCATAAACACCTGAGCCATTTCAGAACAATTTTATTTAACGGCTGCAATATTTAACCGGAAGGCAAACCCATATGTGTTCATTCTATTTTTCCAAAAGCTATCTAGAGATATTAACAATATAATAGATAATTAAAAATTGTAGGTTATAGTTGTAGAATTGAATATAATAATATTAGAAAATCAAATTTATTCTGGGAACAAAATCCGTAAGAATCACAATAAAATAATAAATTATGATCGATTCACGCCGTAAGATCGATTACATAATCAGAATTTAAAATAAATATCCATGTATGTACATAATTATAAAATAAAAAAAAAAAAATAAAATCGATAAAAAGAGGTGAGATATGATAATCGTTACTAAAATATAATAATACACAAAGGTAATTAATTTAATCTTATAAATTGTTTGAAAATATGATGAATTATTTAATATTATTAAAATGTACCCATTGGTTCTATACAAAGTAATATAAAACATGTATCCATATTTCTTTAAAAAAAATAAACAAATAAGATGTGTGTATATAATGCTATAAATGAGAATAAGAGAAACAGAAGGTTCGATGCCGACATTAATGAAAATCCGTTCTTCCATTGAAAAATAAATCTACAAGAACAAAGCAAGTATTAATCTCCTGACTTAATAATCCTCCTCAGTAGACTCCCAGAGGATTAAAGATGCGCTTACACCTAGGAATTTAGCACGTCCAATCAAATCTAATCAAGCCTAATGCATCTCTTCATTAAATAATACTACGTATAATATTAGACGTATAGATGAATTAGACGTGTCTGAATTCGACTGAACAGATTGATATATTTGAGGTAGCTTGCACTTAAAACGTAAGCTTGTTGAGTCATTTTTTAGTGCCAGGTAAACGAACCAGACGCGACTTGCCGGGCGGACTTTAGTGCTCAAGTTCCTTAATCTTTGTTACATTTTTTTTTAAAATTACTAGTTTTAATTAAATTTTTAATAATTTTTATTTGTCCAACCTGCCGATCACTGGAACCCCTGTCCATAACTGGTGAGTTCATCCTACCATTCTTTATATAGAATAAGAGTTTACTTAAACAATAGATCAAGTTATCTAAAGAAATATAAATAATAACGACAGTAGTGAGTAGTAAAAAAACAACAAGAAAATAAACATTTTAACAAATATATATTAATTCATAATTATAAATTAACAGCAGTAAAAAAAAATAAGTTCAGTAAAAATTACTTTATTTGTTTAATAATTAATTACTATTTAATTTACTCTTGTCAGTATTTAATTTTAAGTAGGTTAAGTAATAACTTCCTAATTAACTTTTTAGTTTCTTTTAAAGTTTCTATTTTATCAGCCAATAATCGTAATTAAAAAAAAAAAGAATTAATTAGGTCTTTATATTAAGTTATTACATCATTCTTCATTAGCTAGACGTTTCGTACTTTTGTAGCCCATTATCTAAAGCCACTGATTTATTGTTTAATAATTTTGTTTCCATACAGTATTATCATTATTTATTCAAATATTATATATAAAATAATCAACTACAAATGTATTACAAAATACCTTAGAAATGCTGGTCAGATCTATTTATTAACTTTTTATTCCTTGTTGTTCTCCCTATAAAGTCTTAAACTTAATTAATTAAGTTACATGGACTTGAGATGAAATTATTTAATTTTTAAATAGATATCAAAACAGGGGAAAAAAGGAAATTTCTACCAGAGTGATGGAAATTGTGGGAAACCTGAAACACTCTGTCCTATGGACACAGTGACGCCACACACATGACATATATTGGAACAAGTAATCCCCGAAATAAAAAGACGTGGGAAAACTCACAGTGGCCAAACGAAACATCTCGCAACCTGTTTTGTGTTGACCAATTCTATTTTTATTATTTTTTTTTGCTATGTTTCTTACTTTCAGCTATTGATATCTTACTTGAATAAGTAATTAAATGATTTTTAATTCAATCAAAAAGGGTGTTGTAGTGATCCGAATGAATGAGACGGTTGATATATACAAATATATCAAACACACACACACATATATATATATATATATATATATGTAGTGCAGGTACAGTGTTCAAAATTAAAGCGATTTTAGAAATACGATCTTAAAAAATGTGAACATTAATATTAATATTTTATTTAATTTTTATTTTATTTTTTATAATGCTTGGTACCATGAAACACCCATAAAATATTAACACGATATTTTATGCATTTTTTTACCTTCATTATTCATGTTTCTCATACCTTGTTACTTGGTCCTGATGAAGGCCTGAACTTCAGGTCGAAACGTCGGCAAATGTTAAAATAAATATTATTATTTATTTTGCCTTTTTATTTATGACTGATCACACCAACCATCCTTCTCTTCGATATTATTAATTAAACTTTTTGTTAGCTGATTCCAGAATTTATTTTATCCTGATGTTCACTAAATTTATATATATATTTGAGGCATCAGTAAGGATCGAACAGGATTCGAAATGTCTTTGAAACCTCGTGAAAAAGGAAAGGCTGGTGGCAACATGATGTGGTATTTACTCATTCAAAGGCCCTGAAGTAGAGCATAAATAGCCTATAGTGAAATTCATGAGGCGGGGTGGCGATCGTAAAAAAGAGGGGCCGGTAAAAGGTTGGGGCTAAATCCTTCTGAGCCCGGAGCCTGTGTCACCCTCCCCTCCCACCACGGGCCCCGAGGGGGCACTATGAAAAACTAGGCGAAACAGACCCGGCTCGGATGAAATAAACATATCACTCCAGGCTTACCTTGCATCTTATAGTGTTCCTCTAAGCCGCCTCTTCTCAGTCCGATGTATTGCTTCTACTTAGCTCTTTTATGTCACAACTTCTACCCATCTGCAAATACAATGTGGTCGCTATCCTTCTTGAGACATTTGTTATTTTTGCCTGGTCCCCGGTTCCTTTTCTTGGGCACTCTGGCATTCAAGACATGATTTAATGGAGTGCGTAAAGTTTTTTTTATACTCCTTGCCAGGCATTATTTCCTTTTTTTATGTGAACATTCCTAAACTGGTACGGAGAACGGTGTCTGGAGTATTTTAAGTTCTAACCTCTTTGAGCGATTCTAAGTTCTAATCTCTTTGCTGTGGAGGACATATAGTTTAATGAGTGATTGCCTGATTAGCATTATTGCCCAAAATCGGTCTTGGTTTTCCACTTTGGAAGACCAAAACCAAAGCTACCTAATAGCAAGACCAGGACTGGTAAAAGAAATCGATTTTTTAAATAAAAATATAGGAAAAATAGTTGAAAAACTTAGTTACTAGGCCTACATCCGTGGATTTTTTTTTCCGTCTCATCCTGCAAAAATTTCTGGAGTATTTTCCCAGAATAATTCTCTGAGATCCAAAACTTAAGTTACTAAATATTAACCCAAGTTCAAAGTGCAATAATTCTGAGTCAGGGCCACTGATTCGAAACTGACGTTACAGATAAATGTAAACATTTATTGCTTAAATTAGTGTTGCCCAAAATCGGTCTTGGTCTTACACTTTGCAAGGCCAAGACCAAGGCCGCCTAACTGCTGCAAGAACAAGACCAGAATTGGTAATAAAAAAATCAATTTATTTTTTTATTTGGGTTTTTCTACAACTTAAGGTGTCATATTCCCAAAACCCAAAAGCCACTGCTCCCTGTACATCAAACCTCCTTCACGGAGCCCTCTGGCTGCCATACCATCAATTTTTTAAATAAAAATTAAGGCAAAATAGTTACTAATACTTGACAATCTTAGTTATTATATGTTAATATTTTTATAACTCCTACAATAATTGCATTTAACTCCTCTAATATTTCATTCGTGCTTGGTTCGGTTTCACCTATCAAAAAAAATACAGTAATATCTATATAGAAAAAAGTTAATAAGTAACTGCAAGACTATTGCGAGACTCTTGCGCAAGACCAAGACCATGACCAAGACTGAGTTTGCTAGACCAAGACCCGTATCGGTCTCGCATTTGAGTAACACTACTGATTAGTGATATGTAATATAGAATCACATGTAAAAAAATGCCGAGCAGGATCAATGCAATTTCTTCACCATTTTTATTTTTTTATAAAAGTAAGTAAATTTTATTCCGGGACGTTTAGTTCTCTGAGAATAACAAAGACAATTACATTGGGGACGGGATGGTCGAGAAAAAAAAAATGTAACACTTTTATTTAAAATCATTACTGATGAGTAATCCAGTCATTAGCAATTTTCTTCATTTTTTTTTGGGGGGGGAAGGAAATTTATCTTTCTCATACTCAGGATTCTCTTTGCTAACATTCCAGAATAATAAAATCTCTCTTCCAGACATCTCTCGAAATGTAACCTGAACCTGGAATTAAATACAATCAACCACAGATCACCAATCAAGCAATACAAACTGCAAATGATTCATTAACAGCGCTAAACCAAACTTCCTTTTTAATTTCTCTAGTTACCGAAGGGAGATGGAAAGCACAAATCATGGAACAAAAACACTAGAAATGGGAATAAACCATTTAGACATTTAGACATAGTTCAAGAAATGTCTAAACGGGCACAAACAAGAAACAAAAACACAAGCATAGGGTAACAATCATTTAGATATTTTTATTTCTCATGGTTTGTGCAATGTCTAAACGCACCTTATTATTGCACAAACATAAATTTTGTTCTTTTAAAAGATGATGTCCTCAATGATACTTAGATAGATAGATAGATAGATAGAAAATAACTTTATTCTGGGACACAGTCCCTTGAGAATAACAAAATAGAACAAAATTAAAAGATTACATCTGGCCAAAATAAAATCAATCGAAAAAATGAAATAATGTAAAAAAAATATAAGGTAAACATTCTATATACAAAACAAACGAAACTATATACAAAACAATTAACACTATGACAAGACACTTAAAGCTGTTTGCTCTGATAGATCAGTATACACTTTTATGAAAATAATAAAGAATTAAAAAATAAAAATATATCAAATTCTTTATTGAAATCATCTTTGTGTTTCTGTTGAGAAAACAGAAAGCTGAATCTGACAATATAACGTGCCTGATTAATATATAAGTACATTATCATTTAGCATTAATATTTGACAATGAATGGAATGAAATAAATGTATGTTGTCGAATTGTTAACTACTATCTGACTGTTTTTGGGATAGGAATTGGAATAGGAGGGTTTTGAATGTGAATACGGAATGTCAAATTTTGATAGGGATTGAATTCCAGAAATTGACAGAGCGAACAATAAAGGAGTTTTGGAATGAGGGAGATCTGAGAGAAGACATGTAAAGGTTAGAAGGTCGAGATCTTGTGGATAGGGAATGGACTGAGGATTTGAACTGGAGAAGATTGTAGGCGTAAGAAGGACGATGGTTGTTGATGATTTGATAGAGGAACGTACCTGAGAAATATTGTCTTCGGAAGGAGGGGAAAAGCCACTTTAACTCAGCGTAGTGCTGTAACTAATAAAATAGTTCATCTTAACATTCTATTTGTTGCAGATTTCGTCTGAAATAGATCCTTCAATCAAAAATCACTAACACGCATTAACCCAATACTTCATATGTCAGTCCAATCTATTCCCAGTAACTCTCTGAGAGGTCTGAAAAGAAAGTGGCCGCGAGACCTCTTAACTTAAAAAAGTTATTGAACCACTACCAACGGGCAGTTTTTTTTCAAGTCCTTATCACGAATACTCCTATCATAGTAAATTCCAATAAATAAATTTAAAAAAGTAAAACAAAAATATATATATCTTATCGGTACAATAGTGATATTTTAATATAGTCTATTCATTAAATTTTTTTATTAAAAATTATTTTTTATTTCTTTATTTTACAAGACTGTATAAAACCATAATTGTTGATTTGTTGTAAGATATTTTATATTAACATCTTATGGTATAATAAACTCGATAATTAAAATAGTATTGTATTTTAGCAGCATCATTGACTGACATACTATAATCACTCGGCATAACATGTAATAGATCTCTAATGCATTAGTAATAACTGGTAAACAGTTAGCAATTTGAATGTAAATGAGCTAATCTATACGGTGTATTACCGCCCGTGGTATGTAGGTATGTGACAGCCCATCAGCCCATGTTTAAGATGCTTAATCTATTTTAATTCAGTATTATTATTATTTTCACATTTACTTAATCAGTTTATTAGATTTAATCTATGAATGATTATGTATTTATTAAAACCCTTTTTAATCCCACAGCCATTTATTTTACATTTAAAATTATTGTTTAACGTTTCAGCTCCAAGAGCCATTTTCAAACATTTTTTTCCCTTTTAAAAAACAAAACATTAGTCCTATAAAAACATTATTTCTTAAAAAAATTCTTAAAATATATATGTATACAGAACAGTACTACACAGTAGTAATTGTTTTATTAAATATAAAATGTTTGTTTTACTTCTGTTTTCCTCCAGAATTCCGATAAATTCCTTTCCTCACCTCATTTTATCAAAACATTCATTCTTCAAATTAACATCTCATTTATAATATAATAATTTAAAACAAACTTTTTTAAATAAAAAAACACCATTTCATTTAACAATATTTTTTTTGGCATAATTTATATAATTATTGAAAAGCACGAAAAAAAATACATCTAAAAATAAAAATCTAGTGCGATACACAACTTTCACTTACCGCTCAATTTTGAATAGAAATTATTTGTTGGCTATGTTGGGATATTATAAAATTTTTTAATTGCATTTTTAACCGAGCTAAAACTAAAATATTACAGCTAACAAATCATAAATACTATTAAAATAACAAAAGTTCTTTTTATTATATCACCGGTTGATTATGGATTGTAGGAACCGTTGATATTTTTTTCGTCCTTCTCCGTTACCTTCTACAACTTTCTATATTATATATTGTTTTTTTTTTAAGTCTTCGTTTTCCAACGATATATTATGCGTATACCTTCTGACTATCATTTCCGGAAATTCATTTTAAACCTGAATGAGTATTTTTCCTCTTTATTTAATTATCAAATTCGTCCAAAAGTTATATTTAACATTTTTCCATAACTCCTAACAATGATTAATAGTTATTATTTATAATAAACCAAATAAAAGGTACTTTATAGAGGATGACATGGTAATGTTCGGATTTCACAAACGGAAAATTTATCAAATTATTCACTAATTTAATTTTCTGAAAAGTTACATGACAATTTTTCGGAATAAACGAACGTTGACATCTAATTATTTAAATATAATATCAGATCTAGAATCATTAAACTACAGTAAATGTAAAAAGCAGCTGCCACATCTAAGGCATATACCTATCTTAAAGACGTGATATATTTTTCCTACGACTTTTGGTTTTTGAGCTAGACTGTTCACATACACACAGATCATTTTTCGGGACTTGGCTACTTGGACTCAGGAGACGTCGTGTATTTCCGTTGAAAACTGAGATTCTAAAATTTTCACGATCGCAATACTTATCCTTACTATATATTCCATATATAGGTAAGTGAAAGTAAAAAAAAAAAAACTTTTAAAGTAAAGATAAAAAACTTTTATCTTACCTGTGAGTCAGTATAAACTACAACTCTGTAAAGAATATATGAAGATGATTAAAAAGTAAAGAAATTAAGATAAAAGTCCTTAGAGCCGAGTATTTAGAGCCGAAACGTTAAATAATAATTTTAAACGTTTATAAAAATATTTAAAATGTAAAATAAAAGGCTGTGATATTAAAAACGGTTTTGATAAATACATAATCATATACATATTAAATATAATCATTATTGAAAATTCTCACAAAAAATATAAATATCCTGAATAATGTTGTTTATCATTAAATTATAAATTTAATATTCATATTATTTTATTATAAAGATTTACCTTGTGAAATAGAAGTTCTCTTACTGGATGAAGTTCAGAATGTTGAACCTGGAACAATAAATATTTTTCATTAGATCCTAAAACTCTACAAATTAATTTTTTTTTAAATTATAATTATCTTAATTACAAGGCTGGAGCTAGATAGGGAATGTGCTACAGGATTTGGTTGATCACTGAGGTTGTGGTGAAATTTGGAAAATTTGTCTGGGATTAGGCCATGAACAAACGGGATATGAAGGTCATTATGGAGGGTTTTATTGGATACATAGAATGGTGCATGGACTATTGATCGGAGGACTTTAGACTGGAAGGATTGAATGCGTTTGATGTAAGAAAGTTTTGCTATCCCCCTTCTATTTCAGTTCTATTCCGTAGGTCCAAATAGGTTTCAAGATTGTCTTGTAGATTAGTAGTTTGTTGTCGACTGAAAGTTTAGATTTTCTATTCAATAGTCTATATAGCCGTTCGTATTGTCTGTTAAGTTGTTGTCTTTTAAGTCTAGTATGTGGGTTCCAAGTTAGGATTTTAAAGTATGTTAGAAAGCCAAGATACCGGAATGTGTCGGAGAGAGGAAGCGGTATGGAGTTGAAGTAAACTGGTGGACAGGAATTGGGTCGAAGAGTAAAAGTGATAAGTTTGGATTTGGATTGATCTACTTGGATTCACCAATTATTACACCAGTGTTCAATAAGAGTGAGGTGACTTTGTAGGTTTAAGGATACTGTTTCAGGATCTGGATCGGAAGAAATGATGGCTGTGTCATCAGCGAATGTTGCCAGGAGAGATTCGGGATGAGTAAAATAATAAAACTCTACTACTAAGTATAAATTCATTTGAATCTTCCTTCTATATTCCAACCATTTTTATCACAAAAAATGGCGTAATATATATATATATATATATCGCTAATAGATAAAATACATAGATCGTCCTAAATATTATATATATCCTAAATATATATTCCATAAAAGGATTTTTTTTTTTAGTTCTTTTTTGGCTTTAAGACTTGTAAAAGCAAGTCCTATTTTGCCAGTATAAAAAAATGTATGTTTTAAGTATTTATTTTGTTAGATTAGTTTATTTTTGTTTAGTTTAGTATCTTTTAGTTTATATACATTTACGTTTAGTATTATTTTATTGCTGTTTATTACTTTTATTTATTGTGCATAGTGTGAATGAGCTACTCTTTATCACTATTACCATTGTCCTTGAATGTGACAGATTGTAATATATCTCAATAAAGAAAAAAGTGATGTTGAATTTAAGCAGACTTCAGACATTTAAAATAATTAAATGTCTACTTAATAATGATAATAGTAGATCTCTTGTTCCAAGTATAAATTAATTGAAATCTTTCTTCCGTGTTTTGAATAAATATTTCCGTAAATACATATATCGCTAATAGATAAAATACATACTTTTTCTAAACACAACCAATTTAAAGTTAACAATGCATATCAGGTTACTTTAATTCTTGATGAATAAGAAACTCATTTAAATACGAAGAAAAAAAATAATGAAAACTGTGAAAAAAAAAATTAATAAAGAGGAAAAGTATTTATTTAATTAAAAATTATTCTAATTGTTAGAGACATTGTTTAAAAGCATTTATACTTGTAGACCCTTCCTCATTAAAGGGTCTGGGGTCTAACTTCGAGCAAGGGCTGGGAAGTGGGGGCCGGGATTTGATCGTGTTATCTTTACATTACCAGCAGCACTCAAGCCGCTTGGATACGCCTCCTACTCAATTTATAATACACAATATGGGAATGGAAGAAATTCAGGCATTTTTATTTATTTTTTAATTGGGCTTTTTAATAATTTATATAATTTATCTGAGTGAATAAAAAAACATTTAAACAAAAGTTCGCTAGTACCAAAAAAACAACAACTTTCTTTAGCTTACTGTAACAAAATAAAAAAAACAAAAAATAAGGAGTGTGCTTTAGATCACACGAATGAAGTGAAAACATTAAGGTAAGATTATTAATATGAAATATAAATTATAAATAATAACTAATTATAAAGAGGATGAAATGCTTAACATTTGCCTCGCTTATAGTATGGTATGTAAAAAAAAAATAAAATAAAATAAGGAGTATGCTTTAGATCACACGATCGAAGTGAGATTATTAATATGAAATATAAATTATAAATAATAGCCCATTACAGAGAGTATGAAATCTAGAAAAATGCCATTACTTACAGTAAGCAGATCCGATTTTTAGTTTCTGAGATATTTTAATCAACAATCCATAAAACTCGTTATCATTTGGGTTTAGACAATTTTTTTTTCGTACCCTAACATTATTAATATGAAATATAAATTATAACTAATAGCTCATTATAATGGGATGAAATGCTGAATATTTGCCTCGCTTACAGTATGGAACGTAAAAAAAATAAAATAAAATAAGGAGTATGCTTTAGACCACACGATCGAAATGGAAACACTATAGTGAGATTATAAATATGAAATATAAATTATAAATAATAGCTCATTATAAAGATGGTGAAATGCTTAATATTTGCCTCGTTTAGAATAGAATATAATAGAAAAATAATTTTATTCTGGGACGAAGTCCCTTCAGAATAACAAAAAAGTACAGAAATTAAAATTTTACATCTGGCCAGATAAAAACAAACATAACAAATTAAGATAAAGATAGGTCATTAAAGAAAAGAAAAGAAAAAAATATTGGTTATACATACTATATACAAAATAAAATAAAAAAATCTATATAAAAAACTCTTGAAACCATACTAAGATACTTAAAACTATGTACAATGTTAAAATATAAATAAACCCTTTTAGAAAAAATAAAAAATACAGACAAAATAAATGTATATTCTTCTTAACAGTAAAATCTGTTTCTGTTGAAAAAAAAAAAACTTACAGTATGGAAGCTTACAGTATGGAACGTAAAAAAAATAAAATAAAATAAGGAGTATGCTTTAGACCACACGATCGAAGTGAAAACACTAAGGGGAGATTATAAATATGAAACATAAATTATAAATAAGAGCTTATTATAAAGATAATGAAATGCATAAACATTTGCCTCTCTTACAGTATGGGGCGTAAAAAAAAAAAAAAAAAAAAAAAAAAAAAAATAGAATAAGGAGTATGCTTTAGATCACACTATCGAAGTGATATTATTAATATGAAATATAAACTATAAATAATAGCCCATTCCAGAGAGGATGAAATGCTGAACGATTCCATTACTTAAAGTTAGCAGGTCCGATTTTTAGTTTCTGAGATATTTTAATCAATATCTTCCATAAAACTCGTTATCATTGGGTTTTAGAAAATATATTTTTTATAAAAATTATAAAAATCCTCGCTATTGTATTACTTGAAGATTCCATCCTTGATCCGGTCCAAACCAATAAACAGATTACATATAAAAGTTTTAGTAAAACCTTCACAGTAAAAATTTCAATGATACCGAAAAATTTTAAAATTAAAAGTTTTTTTCCAATTCAAGACCTGGTTCTTAATAAATCAGAGAATTTTCTTGACAGAACATTAATACATGTATGTATATATATATATATATATATATATATAATATATATATATATATATATATATATATATATATATATATAAATATATGTTCTGTCAATACTTCATAAAATGTTGTTTTTTTCCCGAAAAAAACAAAAAAAACAAGAAAGGGATCTATGCTGTGTATACACTTTCTTATCTCTATCTCTCTCTATCTCTCTCTCTCTCTCTCTATATATATATATATATATATAGAATAGAATAGAATAGAAAAATAATTTTATTCTGGGACGAAGTCCCTTCAGAATAACAAAAAAGTACAGAAATTAAAATTTTACATCTGGCCAGATAAAAACAAACATAACAAATTAAGATAATGATAGGTCATTAAAGAAAAGAAAAGAAAAAAAATATTGGTTATACATACTATATACAAAATAAAATATAAAAATCTATATAAAAAACTCTTGAAACCATACTAAGATACTTAAAACTATTTACGATGTTAAAACATAAATAAACCCTTTTAGAAAAAATAAAAAATACAGAAAAAATAAATGTATATTCTTCTTAACAGTAAAATCTGTTTCTGTTGAAACAGAAAAAAAAAAAAAAAAAAAGAGAAAAAGGAAAGTCGAATCTATAATAAGTATTCAGGTCATGAGCTATATGTGAATATGGTCTTATATATAATGTGTAATTTTACATAAAAGATTAGCTGGTGCCTGACTGTTTTTGGGACAGGAATTGGAATAGGAGGGTTTTGAATGTAGATAAGGATGAAGAATGTCGAATTTTGATTGGAAGGGAATTCCAGAAACTAACAGAACGTGCAATAAAGGAGTTTTGGAACGAGGCAGATCTGTGAGAAGGAATGTAAAGGTCGGAAGGTCGAGATCTTGTGGAGAGGGAGTGGACTGAGGACTTGAATTGGAGAAGGTTGTAGGCGTAGGAAGGACGATGATTGTTGATGATATGATAGAGGAATGTACCTAGGAAATATTGTCTTCGAATGGAGGGGAAGAGCCACTCTAACTCAGTGTAATGGTGAGAGACATGGTAGTATCTCGGGGCACCAATTACAAATCTCACGCAACTGTTCATTATTCTTTTCAGTCTGTCGCGGAGCTCCACCGAGAGTCCATCATACACCACACAGCAGTAGTCAAAGTGGGGGAAGATGAGAGAGGAAACGAGGAGTCTGCGCGTATGTTGAGGTAGGAGATGGCGGAAGCAATGGAATAGTTTGAGGGTAGAGACTGTCCGTCGGGAGATGTGAGAAATATGGTGACTCCAGGAGAGGGTTTGATCAATAAATAGTCCTAAATTTTTTACAGAGGAGTAGAAGGAGATTGGCTGGTCACCAAGGTTTAGTATGGGAAAGTCCGTATAGGATCTAAGGAGGGGCTTGGAACCAATGACAATGGCCTGAGTTTTTGAAGCATTTAACCTTAATCCGTTTAATTTTGCCCAGGCACAGATTCGATCTAGGTCTGCTTGGATCTTAGTAAATGCTACCAATAGCTCAGGGGGAGAAAAGGATAGGTATATTTGAGAATCGTCTGCATAAAGGTGGTGGGAACAATGGAGAATTGAGTCATGGAGGTCATTGATATAGGAACTAAAAAGGAGAGGAGATATGCTAGATCCTTGGGCGACTCCAGAGGATAAAGGCAGGTAGGCAGATAGTGGTTGATTAGGAATGGAGACTGCTTGGGTGCGTTGTGATAGGAAAGATTGGAACCAAGAGATGGAGCTATTGGAGAAGGAGAGTGATTTTAGTTTGTTGAAAAGGATGGGATGGTTAATGGAATCAAAGGCTTTAGAGAAGTCAAGAAGTATAAGGACAGTTAGTTGTTTATTATCTATTGCAGTCTGAACATCATTAGTAATTTTGATTAAGGCGGATTGTGTGGAGTAGCCGGGACGGAAACCAGATTGGAGAGGATCGAGTTGGTTAGACTTTTCTAGGAAATTGGAAACTTGGGATTGCACCAATCTTTCTAGGGGTTTTGAGAGATTGGAAAGAATTGAGATTGGGCGAAAGTCTTCGGGAGAGGATGGATTAGGCTTTTTATTTAAAGGGAGTACAATGGCTTTTTTCCAAGAGGAAGGGAATATTGAGTTCTGTAGGGAGAAATTGTAAATGAAAAGGAGAACTGGGAGGATTTCGGGGAGACATAATTTTATCAATTTGACAGGAATGCCATCTGGTCCTATGGAATTGGTGTGGGATTTCATTACTGCGGTTAGTAAGTCAGTCGGGGAAATGTAGGAGAAATAAAAGTCATCATCATTAAATGATGACTCAGGAGCATAGTTGGAAGAGGAGGGAAGAGAAGAGGTAGAGGAGGCAGAAATAAAATGTGAATTTAAATCGTCAGGTGAAACGGAAAAGAACAGTGAGGAAGGGGATCTAGAAGGTTCACAGAGGGAAAGTTTGCGAAGGATTAGCCATTTAGATTTGGGATCTGGGGCAGATGACAGGGCTTCATGGAAGTAGGAAGCTTTAGCTCGCCGAATTCTTGTTTGTGTCAAATTGCGGAGCACCCTAAACGCTTGATAGTCATCTGTAAGCCTAGTACGTCTAAAGCGTCTGCGGGCAGCATCACGCCTCTTCTGCAGATCCTTGATTTCTTGACACATCCAAGGTGCAGGCCGACGGCGAAAGGTTGAGGTTTTTATGGGAGCATGGGTGTTAAGGATATTGAGGAGATTGGAAGTCAGGATCTCAACCATGGAGTCGATGGAGGAGCAGGAATATATTTCGTTCAAGTCTAAGGTTTCAAGGTCAGGTAGTATTTTTTCACGGGTGAGAGTGTCTATCTGACGGAAAGTGAAGGTTCTCGGATGAATCAGAGGGGTTTGGATATTATATGTTATTTGGATCATGTCGTGAGACGATAAGAAGGATACTGGCAGTTGAGAAGAGGAGAGGAGATTTATTTCGGAGTCTATAATGAAGAAATCTAACCAAGTGTCGGCCTTGTGGGTGTGGTGAGTAGGATAAAAAGGAACAATAAAGAGATGGAGGGAAAAAAATAGGTTTTCTAGATAGGTTTTGTCTTTGGAATTAGAAAGGAAATTGGTATTGAGGTCACCGGCGATGATTATTCTAGGATAGAGGGGAACAAAGTTGAGTAGGGTTGATTCTAAGGACGGATCAAATGGAACAAGGGGATGACGGTAGATCACTATGTAAAGGAGAGGTGAATTATTACAGGTAATTTCTACTAGAAGGTACTCCACTTGTGGATGTTCGGAGGGTGGGGAGTAATCAAGGATTCGGGACTTCAGGCTATCATGGACAAATATGGCCACCCCACCACCAGTACGGCTGACCCGGTCGTGGCGGATGAGGGTGTAATTAGGTAAGGAGACAGATGAGGACGGAATATAGGGTTTGAGCCAGGTTTCTGAGATTGCGATGATGTGAAAAAAGTTTTGAGAAAAGTACTGCAGGAATTCATCATAATGGGCGGGAAGGGATTGCGAGTTAACGTGGCAGGTGGTTAGGATGCTAGACATGGGGAGGATTTGATGGGAAACAGTCAGAAATTAGCATAGAGGAAATGAGGCATATATCATATTCTGAAAAAAAATTATGAAAAGTACTGATAAGCAAAATAAAAGTGAATAATGAAAAAATAAGAGAGAAATAAGAGTAAGAAAATAAACAAATTAGTAAACTGGAGCTGTGAGAAATTTTAACCAAAATCTTCAATGTTATTTGGGCACCAATGAAGACAAAAAATACTTTGAAGAACGAGAAGAAGAGATGAAACCTGTGCAGTCAGGCGAAAACTTCCAGATCCGATGCCTGATTAATCAAGATTACTTGATGGCCATCTTCTTTTCGGCAACGCACAATGCCGGCAGAGAACCATACTACCATACCACATGAATATATATATATTCAGCGTGTTTCAAGGCTAATTGGCCAAACTGAAAATATGAACTAAGGACCTCAAAGCAAGAAAAACATTTCCTCTGAAGTTATGTCCGCAAACTCTTTGTTTAAGAGATATTCGCACCTAAAGATTTTCGTTGTTATGAATTATTTACGTTACATGAAATAAATGAAATCTATTTATTTGTTCTAACTACTTTATTAATTAATTATAAACATTAACATTCATATTAAATGTTGTTTGAAGTGATTTCCTTGAGCATTAAGACAGGCTTGGCATCTTTCTTCAACAACAGCAGTTGCAGAATGGCACTGGATATATGTTATTGCTTCACAAGATTCAATCATCCTTCTTTGTGAATCATTGACCGGACTTGCATAGACTTTTTGTTTAATTTCACCCCAAACAAAATAATTCCAGTGGTGTCCGTTCTGGAGAGCGTGCAGGCCAAGCCACTGGTCCTGTAAGGTCAATCCATTGATTGGCATATGTGATATGGGATATGATTGAGCAAGTCCGGTCAATGACCTTAATTCCTTACGAAGAAGTATAATTGAATCTTGTGAAACAATAACACATATCCAGTGCCTGTCTGCCACTGCTGCTATTTAAGAAAGATTCCGAGCCTGTCTTAATACTCAATAAACTAGTATTTTTAAAAATCAAAGGTGATATCCAACGTTTAGGGTCTTCAATAACCTTATAGACAAGTATCTAAATTTTATAAATTCCTATTTACTATTAACTATTTAACAAAAAATCTCTCTATTATATAAAAAAGTTTTCAGTGACTGTCGTATTATATTTTACATATCCTAAGCAGGACGGGCCATAACGAAGACAACGCACTTCTTATTCCAATAATTATTTTTTCCTGATTATGGTAACAAATCGGTAATAAGGTGCGATGTATAATATAGATTTTTAAAGAAATTAAAAATTTGTCCCACCTGTGGTTTAGTTCAGTTTATTTTATGTTGATAAAAAATAATACAATCTACAGAATACACGTAAACTACAGTTATACGATTTGAGGAGCGAGTAGTACAATTAAATGAACAGTTGTATAATTTGTGAAATGAGGGTTGCTCCGCCGTTAGGCGGACATGGTTACCTCTCCAGTATTATAAGATTAGAAAAAAAGAATACTTTCTGAAATGTTGTTTTTTTTTCCTCTAAAAAAACAAACAAGAAAGGGAAGTTTCTTGCTGTGTACATACTTTCTTATTTTTTCTTCTTAAGCTTTACATATCAAAGTAGGCGTCAAAGAAAAAAATATTGGGGCGAACTTTACCTTCGGTTCTTTTTTTGCTTCCTTACATCGTTTGCTCTGGTTAAAAGCTTGCTAACACAAACTGAATAGATTTTCATAATCGACTCACAAAAAAATAAATAAAAAATCTTTACGTGTTATTTATTTATAAGAATTAATTATGACTGTATTTTTTTTATCTACATTTATTTTTAGTATTATTATTTTCCTGTTTATTTATATTTATGTATTGTACATAGTGTGGCTGAGCTACCCTTCTATCTCTATTACTATTGTCCTTAGATGTGACGTATTGTAATATATCTCAATAAAGAATTTTCGCCTTTCAATTAACTTGGAATAGAAATTATTTTCTGGCCATGTTGGGCTATTATACAATTTTTGAATTTCATTTTTAACCGAAGCTAAAGCTGAAAGACCATAGCTGACAAATCTAAAATACCATTATAATAACAAAAGTCCTATTTATTATATCATCGATTGATTATGGATTGTACGATCCGTTGATTATGGGTTGTACGATTCGTTGATTGTAACTAATTGTACGACAATTAGTTATTAAACTGTTATTTTACATTGCAAAGTTTACTGAAACGTAATTAAGAGATTTGCATTGTCTGTTATAGACTGGTCAAAAGTTGTCACACTAATTGTAAGTGGATACTGTTGGGATAACGAAAAGGAAAAATTCCTTAAAATATTCACTAATTTAATTTTCTAATATTGTAGATAGATGTGAATGAGGTTTTATTTATTTTGTTATTATTTGGCTAATCTTTTATTTTACTTATCTTGTATATTACTTTATCTTTTATATGTATATATATATATATATATATATATATATATATATATATATATTTATTTTTTTTCCTTTCTTATGTACATATTGTGTGAATGAATACTATAGCCTTAGTACCAATGCCCTTCAGTGTGGCAGACTGTATTAATACTCAATAAAACAAAAAAAAATTCTAAAACATTTACATTTAGTTAGTAGTAAAATTCATTTAATTTCCTAGGGAACGAAATAATTTTAGTTTAAAGACATTATTTTTTTTTTCTACTCTCCGTTTCTTTCTACAACTTTTTATATTAGCTATTGTTTTTACTAATATTCTCCGCTTTCCATCGATATATTATACGTATACCTTCTGACTAGCATTTTCGAAGATTTATTTTCGACCTGGATAAGCAATTTTATTTTTTTCTCCTTTATTGAATTATTAAGTACTTTCAAAAGTTACATTTAGCATTATGACGTAACTCTTAATAATGTGAGATAGTTCAGGGGGCGGGGTGGCCGAATAGGCTAAAGCGTGTGTAACAGCACCGCTAGTTGCCTGGCAACCGGATAACAGAGATTTGAGATGATATAAAAGTACGAGTTCGATCCGGAGGGATTTAATCCCGCCATCCCCGGAAAATCCGTTAGCTAAAGGCGATGTTGGAAGACAAAAATAGAAAAAATAAAAAAATAAAAAACACAATAGAAAATAGAAGTAAAGCAAAATTCGGTTAGCTGATATTTAATGAAACAGTTGCTGTGACATTAAAGCACATATCTATTTTCAATACGTATATAGGACATTCGTTTTTGAGCTAGAGTGTTCACATACACAGAGAGACACAGACCATTTTTTGGAACTTGGTTATTTGGTCTCAAGGGTACCTCAAAAAGTGTATTTCTGCAGAAAACAAAGATTCGAAAATTTTACAATTTCAATATTTTCCCTTACTATAAGTTAAAGTAAAAAAAAAAAAAATATCTGGAAATACCCGGTGAGCACAAAATACAACTTTCAATTACCATTCTACGTTGTATAGAAATTATTTTCTGGCAATGTTGAGCAGTTATACATTTTTTTAACGGAGCTATAGCTTAAAGCTTACAGCTAACGGATCATTAAAACAAATAATATAACAAAACCTCTACTAATTATATCAATGGTAGACAATAAAAACCTCAGTACTCCATTTGTACTAATTGTATCCGTTTACTAAAATAAAATTACGAGATTTTCGTTGCCTGCCATTGATAGGTCAAAAGTTGTCACTAATTTTAAGTGGTAAATGTTTGGATTAGACAAAGCGAATATTCATCCAATTATTCACTAATTTAATTTTCTAAAAGGTTACATGACGATTTCTCGGAATAAACGGACGTTGATATCTAATTATTTAAAAATAATATCAGATCTAGAAATATTAAACTACAGTAAATCTATTTAGGGTTATGAACATATGGTTTATACATCCATGAAATATTTTTATATTTCACTTCTTTTTTAACATAATTACTATGAAATAGATTGCCTTGATTAGGTGGATTTTAAATACTTTTTTCAAACTTAAAAAGATATAGTAAGAAAATTTCATTTAATTTCCTTGAAAACATGTATTTTCAGTTAAATAACATTAGTTTTCACAAATCATTATTTATAGTTTTTCGTTACTTTTCTTTACTTTTCTTTACTTTCTATATTAGATATTGTTTTTCTGAAATTATCTGCTTTCCAACGATATATTATAGACATACCTTCTGACTAGTATTTCCGGAAATTCATTTTTGACCTTAATAAACATTTTCTCTTTTTTATCCATTTTTTTTTCAATACTCAAATTCTTTCGAAAGTTATATTTAGCATTTTTTTTTTTTGTAACTCTTAATAATGAGAGATAGTTAATCATTTAAAATGAAGCAAATTAGAGATACTTTAGGGGAATACATATTGAACATAAAGGGACATAAATGAGAATCAGACCTCATTGATATTAAAGACCACTTAATTATACAATGATATACCGAGTTGAATCAAAATCGTTGGAGCCTGTTTGAGAAAATTGTAAACATTTGCATAACCGCTGATATAAAGTGTCACTTCCGGTTAGTCAATTTTAATGAAAAAGTTGCTGTGACAATTAAAGCATATACCTGTGTTAAATACGTAATATTATTTTCGTACTTCTATTTTTTGAGCTAGAATGTTCGAATACACACACTCACAGACCAATTTGCGGGACTTGGTTATTTAGACTCAGGGAAACTCGAACCGTGTATTTTCGTTGAAAACTCAGATTCCAAAATTTTCCCGATCGCAATACTTTCCCTTACTAAATACTACATAGAATAGAATAGAATGGAATAGAAAATTGAACTTTATTCTGGGACTATGTCCCCTTAGAATAACCATGATGAATTAATACAAAAATAAAATACAAATCTAGCCAAAAACTAACTTATAAACATTCTAATATTATATACAATATTAAAAAATTGGCATGTAACCACTAAAAAATAAAAAAAATAAAATATATATATATATATATAAATGAACATAAAATCTTCTCAAAATTACTTATTATTGTGATAGAAAACAAAATAAATAAAAGGAATTACATATTCATACACATAACTACACAATTTATAGGCACTGGGTTATATAATTGAAAAATAACATAATACACAATGTAATAATATCTACAGTGATTTATATAATAATATGCAAACACTATGGTAAAATAAAATCTCATGGTTACTTGTGGTGTAATGTATACATTACATGTGTGTATACATTAAATGTGTACGTGAATGTAATTAAAAATCCTGTAGCTAGTTTTCCGGTTTGGTTTTGAATCCAGGATGGATATTGCTTTGCCGTGATCATGCTTACTTTAAGTCAAAATCTGGCCACTCCTCTGAACTTTACTATAGAGATATTTGTTACAGATAACGTCAAATACTCGAGAAGACTAAACAAACTTTAAGTCAAGGATAGGGCGTATTGACCAAGAATTTCTAAACTAAAACAATAATTCACTCTAGACAGTTACTGAAAGACTATTAAAGTTTAGAAGTTTCCTCCTTCTACCTCCCCCCCCCCCTACAGTTCTGAAGATGATTGGTGGTCAAGATCGGAAGTTGAAGTAAGTCAACACTCCGACCATCTCCGAGATGTCTTAGTCTTAACTCGCTCTACCTTGGATCCATAACCCACTTAATTCAACATTTAATAGGAACATAAAAATATGTACTATATTGCTGGATAAATTTACAGGTACTGTTATTTATATGTTCATGGAGGCAAAAACTATGATATATATATTTTTTAATATTATAAATTTTTTTTATTGTAAGAAAAATAATCGATAGCAAAACGGCATTTTTAGTCTCATTAAATACAATACTTTTTTTAAATATATTCAAATTTTTGGCTCTTCAGGAACCTTCACGGACTAGCTAATTACTGCAACATGGTAAAAAATATTAGCTAAAATTGATAAATCAATAAAACTTAATAATCAAATTAATGGCAGTCTAATGTTTACGAGATACTTTAACACATATTAAACATGTTTCAGAATCTCTCACAAAATCATTTATGAAATACTAGCTTTACCGGTCACGCGCTGCTGTGGCTTAGCCTGGCAAAATAAAAAACGAAAAAAATAGAAAGCACATATGAGTAGATTAGTAGCAAAGGACATCTGTCATTTTTAAAAAGTTGCGAAACAAATTTGTCTGTAAAATGGCTCAAATTTAAACTAATTCTAATGATTTTTTTTCTCATTATTCAAATTGAACATTCATAATCATCTGAGTGAATACGCCGTCATTCATAATCATCAGAAACAGTCTGTGTTGAACTTAAGCTAAATTAAAAAATTAATAAAAATACATACAAAAGTATTGACCTACATAAGGAGAATCATATTACTTCTTCAAATGATAATTTCAATTACTGTAGTAATTATAAAATTTTCAATTAATCAATAAAAAAAAAAAAAAATGCATGCCTACCTTCGGTAGTGAGGAAGCAAAAGGAAATGGCCTTTTCTAAAGAGAAAGCAGTAAATATTTAAAACTCTATAACTCTGCAACGAACCGTCCGATTTCGATGATTTTTTTTTATTTTATTTTGTCGGCAAATAAGGAATCTTTCAAATAAATATTGTTCAAAAATTGTGTACTTTTTTAGTTATCGGCAAATAGAATATTGAGTTCATACTTTTGCATTTTTCAGCTTGTTTTCGGGAAAGTATGTTATACAGATAAATTAAAAGGGTTTCAAGGAAAAGACTTTAGCCAAGTTTCGTTAAATTCGGTAAAGCCGTTTTGGCGCTACAGCTTATAGCGACTTTTTTTTTTTCGGCTTTGGACAGAAAAACATTTACATTTTTATTTCATTTTTTTCAATTATCGTAAGACAGAAGTAATATGACAGAAACCTTCCCAGGACTGTACGGAACAACTTCCCAAAGTTTCATGGCGATCGGTTGAATGGTTTAGTATTGCACTAAGGACAAACAGACGGACAGTCAGACATACATTCATTTTTATATATATATATATATAGATTATATTGATGAAATGGGAGCAGGGTAGCTCAGTGGTAGGGCACTAAACTTCCAATACTCAAGGTTCCAGGTTTGAATCCCCGCTCATGGCAGAAAAAATATTTATTCTAATTCATTGACCGTGGGACGAACCTAGTGTTGGGAGACCCTCATGAGGTACACCCAGCCTCTATAAAGTGGGTACCCTTTATTAAATAATTGATTAAGGAGGAAATCCTGGCGGTTGAGCGTGATCCTGGCCCAATCACTCCCTGCACAACCGTTGGCCTTGAAACAGTACTTTCCCTAAATAGTATTGAACCCAAGAAAGACCCTTCATGGGTTTTAATGGTTAGTTTGGCAAAATCGCTAATCTGTTGCAAGACCAAGACCAAGACCGGTAAAAAAAATCGATTTTTAAAATAAAAATTGAGGCAAAACAGTTACTAATACTTGACAATTTTAGTTACTATGTGTAAAGAATTGGTGTAACCAATTTACTTTTGCATTTAGCTCTTCTAATTTTTCATTCAGACTTACTTAGATTTCTAATATCTAAAAAAATTACAGTAATATCTCTCTAGTAATAAGCTAATAGGTAACTGCAAGACCAAGACTGAGTTTGCAAGACCAAGACTTGTCTCTGCCTCTTATTTGGGCAACAATAGTAGTGGTAGAGGTATTTTTTGTAATATATAAATACTAGAACATAATAACAAATAAATACTCTTTAACTTCTTGTTATCTAGTTACCATACCAATTTTTCGATCTATGATTTTTGTGATATATACATTTTTGAATGAAAAAAATTGACGGATTCCCATCAGCTCTTTCCTGCGTGTGGTCTGACGTCTGACATTTAAATTCGACATTGCCAAGTTCTTTCCCACATTCGTCACAACAACTATTAATACTCGTGACGAATTTTTATCAAACATTGGAGACAAACCTAGACAAATTCCTACTCACTAAATTTATCATTAAGTAATTATTGATATTTAAAATCCTTTTTTTTTTTTTTCATATGTACGACATCTCTGAACAATATTTTTGAATTTTCAAAAGACAAAAATCTAATTCTGATTCTAAAGTAAAATAAAATATATTATGAAAGTTAATTTTAATTTCTGGTTAATCACTGGCAATTGTATCGTTATTTTCTTTCTTGTCTTTATTTTGTTTATTATTTTGATTTTATATACATTTTTGAAATTGATTAAAAAAAACCTATAAAGAACTGTTTAAATAAACAATTCAATCAATCAGTATCTAATGATATTGATAACTTGAACTGTAAGCTAGGAAGTTAAGACGGGCTGAAGAAAAATTGTTGAAGAATTTTTCTTCTTACATTTTGCCGCTAGAGCGGACTAAAGATTGGCGACATCAAAATAATCGAATTAGTCCAGTCGAATGGTAATTGGATATGGAAAAAATCAAATAGTTTGTTTCTCTTCGATTTGTTTATGTTTTTTGGGATGCTGATTATTCAATGATATTATTGAATTTAACCGTCTGAATTTAATGTTTCCGAACGAAATTTTACATTACGTTTCGAGATATATAAAAAAAAAACATCGACAATTATTTTTGCAATCCACTTATTTAATTTTTTGGACATGACTCCGAAATTAAACACTTTTTCGAAATTATCAATATATACAAAGTCAAAAAAAATTTGTTTTTTCCTACCCCCCAGGAATTTCTTGATTGCAAAATACAGTATATATATATATATATATATATATATATATATATATATATATATATATATATATATATATATATAAATGTATATATACATAAATTTACAATTTCCTTTTATTGCCCAAGGGCATTTTAAGGTTAGAGGGCTATGCACGCTGTATGCCTTCTTTCAAATTCAAATTAAAAAAAAAAAAAAAATTTAGAACCAATTTTATACATAGATTTTTGATGTAGAGTCAACGTGAGAGGAGTTAGAATATGTTGACCGTTTGCTTATTTAACAAAAAATAATAGTCCGTTGTACAGACCCCTTTTTCTCGAATTATTAACATCCGCCTGAAACTTCGTAAATATTTTCATCTCATCGTAACCTACAACTATTTTATTTACGAAAACTCTTGGCATCGGGGCGTTTTCAATTTGGTGGGAAGCAAAATTTGTCTATTTAATTAGGTACTAACAACTTTTAAATACCTATTTCCTTTCTAATTAGATCGTAACATAATTTCACAAAATCGATAAAAAAAGGTAACCTACAAAAATATTGGGCTGTTTGTCCTATATAACCTCGTTATTTTGAAAATTTGTGGTGTAGGTCACGCCAAACGGCTCAATATTTTAGAACACCACTTTTTTTTTTAAATTAGAATTAAATTAGAAACCACTTGTAGGTTACGATGAGATGAAAATATTTACGAAGTTTCAGGCGGTTGTTAATAATTCGATAAAAAGGGATCTGTACCACGTACTACAACTGTTTTCGTCAGTTTTTTTCTCCGAAATTTCTATGGATCTCTCCTAGAAATTCCTTGTAATCGAATTCAAGAAGCATTAAATTTCCTATGTATCTTATGTAGAGACGTTAACATGTGAGATGGTTAAGTTGCCGTTAAAGCGCACGGAATTGAAGGCGTATTTCACTTGTAATATTTGCTCACACTCAACATGAGTGCTTCTTATCTTTTCAATGCTTTTGATTCGGCTAATTTAACTATGTTTATACCAGAACTATAATGTGTAAAGAAATTATATTGATTTTGTATATTCTGTTAGTATAAGAGATATCAACATTCTTAATAATCAAAATATTGAAAATGAAATGAAAAAATAATTTTATTCTGGGAATAAAGCCCCCTAAGAATAATAATCAATGGTACAAAATATTAGTCCTTTATGCTGGTTTGACAGAATACTAAGATGTCATTTGAATGTCAATTTCAATTGTTATCGCAATCATACCTGAATAACAATAGTAAACACTTTAACACTAGTACATTTTATATGGTTTACATGTATAAATCGAAAAAGTAAATAAATAAATGAAATAAAATTAAATGAAACTGGTCGATTAATTGTTAGTGAGAAATTGATAGGAATTACATAGTTAAAGAAGTTTGAAAATGAATTAGGTGGTGGAATAATGGCTGTTTGAAGGAATTTAAGGTTGAGGATTGCCGTATGGGGATGGATAAAGAATTCCAGAAGGAGGTAGCACGAATGACGAAGGATTTATTGAAGGATGTAGTGTTATGAGAAGATATATATAAACCAATGGATTGAGATACTATATATTAAGGATAATAAGGACCGAAATGGGCTTTTAAGTACTAGGGGTCCAGCGAATGTTCGCCTACTCACATATTACCCCTCAAAATAAACAGAAATCGGCCTGTCTAGGGTCTATAGCTCTTTCCTCAATGAGGATTGTGTATATTTTTCCATAAACAATTCGAGTGTTCAGCTGAATGCTATGAAATACAGCTCAATGTTATCGATCGAGAATCAAGGTTTAGACTAGTTCCTCCGATTCCAAGAAAGCTTGAATAGGATTGCCTCTATTAGCCTAGCATTCATCTATCTCTGAGAAGATTATTACCTGAGGATCTCAGACAACATGGTCTTCCTTTAAGAGAGTTTACTCAGCCAATTACTTAACCTCAAATACCTCTTGCATACCATCCTATTCGACCTCATCTAATCATCCCATTCCTACTGAAGTCGTAGTTACTGAATAGAAAGGTACTGGTCCAATAATCTTCTTAATTGCTTTATTCACAATTAGACTTTTCTGGAAGGTATTTTTTTTTCTCCGTCCAATTTGAATGAGAATTCAAAGTTTTTATTACAATACTTGGCTAATTTCTGTGATTTACGAACACACCTCCCCTGGACCCTGATTAAACTCTTCAACGAGTTAGAAGAAATTTCCTCACTTTTCCAAATACTTTGGAAAGTTTCTCCAGCAGCGCTTTGAAATTATAACTGCAGTTATTGTTTTAATTTTAGAAGTTCTTGAATAAAGGTACTGTGTTTTATTTGTCCCAATAATAATAAAAGATTTTACAAAAGTAAAAATCCTGTTTCTGCATTATTTTTTTTCTTATTTCTTGATGATATTTACAACTGTATTAAAACAATACATTTAGTAAATTTGAACATATGAATATAATTACGTGAAAACACTTGTTGAGAAACTACCCAATGGTAGCACTCTAATGATATGTCTACATTAGGAGATCACGGGGTCATCTTCTTTTCAGACGCCTCGGAGGGTTATCAGGAATTGAATAGGAAGCAAGGTTTCGAAACGATAGGGTTGGGATGATTCTGAAGTTTATTATGGATGGATAGGTATATGCTTGGAAAATGGAAGCAAGGGTAGTAGAAATTTAAAGTTCCATTAAGATAATCTATCAGTGTATATCCCGTAGTAAAAAAAACTGAACTCATAACGCCAAACAAAACATGTTAAAAAATAACATGAATGGAACATATCCTTCTGGAAAAATAACCATGTGAGAGATATAGAATTACAAATGACGAGACACTAATAATAGCATTCACTGGAGATCAATAAAACCAAAGACAGATATAAAGGTTATTTCAGGTTTAACCTCCTATAGTTTGGTAACTATGAATAATAAATATATAAACCTTGGAAACTATTTTGCGGACTTCTTGTAAGAAATAGTTTAAACCTATGGGACAGAGGAATTATCATTTTTGTGGCGTCATTAAGGGACTAGCGCAGGGATCTTCTGGAGTCCTGCTTTATCTTCTGTAGTTGAAGTGACAAGCCTAGCTTGGAGTTTCCTAGCCAGATTGTAAATAGTGTATTTAGGTTAGACTGGTTTTTTTTTTTTTTTTTTTTTTTTTACTTATCTTTAAGCTACTTTTTTTTATTGTATGTGCTTTTTGATTAATATTATTTTCTATCGATCTGATTATTTTCATAAATAAAGATATTTTGGAGATGAACTAGCCAAGGATTTGAGATACGGGGCTCCACTAAACCATCGAATTCCTCTCGTATCCTATTCTTGGATATCTGGATTGGGCCAGATATGAAATATAAGAAACGTTAAGATCATTATGGATGGTTTTATTTGTAACAAAGTAGGGAGCATTGAGGATTTTAGGAAGGATTTTGGTTTGTAAGGATTGGATACGAAAGGAATTCGATGGCTTAGTAGATCCCCATCGCTCAACTCCGTAAGTCCAAATAGGTCTTAATGTAGTCATGTATATGAGTCTTTTGTAATTAATTGGAAGTTTAGAGCGTTTGTCTAGTAAGTGCTCGGTAACGTTGAGCGGTTTCTTGGCGTTTCGTGATGGCATTCAATTACGAAAAATTACTGGAAACATCGTGATGGGCACGCTGGTCAAAATGGACTTTGAAATTCTGTTAGTTGGCTAGTTCATCTCAAAAATATCTTTATTTAAGCAGATATCTTTAGATAAGCTAAAGATATCTTTATATCTTTTATGCTATGAGATACATAGTAGTGATATATTATCTTAATGGAACTTTAAATTTCTTCATCCTTCGCTTCCATTTTCCATGCTTAGCAAGAAGCGATGAGAACAGATTTCGTATAATCCGTAGTGGATTTGGTCCTTTGGAAGCCGTAAGTGATTGATAGAATAGAATAGAATAGAAAAATAACTTTATTCTGGGACACAGTCCCTTGAGAATAACAAAATAGAACAACATTAAAATATTACCTCTGGCCAAAATAAAATCAATCGAAAAAAAGAAATAATGTAAAAAAAATATAAGAATTCTATAAACAAAACACACGAAACTATATACAAAACAATTAATACTATGACAATACACTTAAAGCTATTTGCACTGATAGACCAGTATACACTTTTAAGAAAATAATAAAGAATTAAAAAATAAAAATGTATCAAATTCTCTATTAAAATCAGCTCGAATGGTTAGCAACTATCTGACTGTTTTTGGGATATGAATTGGGATAGGAGGGTTTTGAATGTGGATATGGATGGGGAATGTCGAATTTTGATAGGGACGGAATTCCAGAAATTAACAGAGCAAACAATAAAGGAATTTTGGAATGAGGCAGATCTGTGAGAAGGCATGTAAAGGTTAGAAGGTCGAGATCTTGTGGACAGGGAATGGACTGAGGATTTGAACTGGAGAAGGTTGTAGGCGTAAGAAGGACGATGGTTGCTGATGATTTGGTAGAGGAACGTACCTAGGAAATATTGTCTTCGGAAGGAGAGGAAAAGCCTCTTTAACTCAGCGTAGTGGTGAGAAACATGGGAGTATCTTGAGGCCTCGATCACAAATCTTACGCAGCTGTTTATTAGTCTTTAACGATACGTTATTATTTTATTTTTTATTTTTTTGTATTCACTTCAAGATAGATTTCTCGTGATAACTGCTAATAACCCTTTTATAGAGATCAGTAAAAATCATGGTTGATTTTAAAATATGAACGGGAAATAAAATCCTTATAAGGAAAATAAATATAAAATTCTCTAATTCAATCAATGTTTTGTTTCATTATAAATTACAAAGGAAATAATAATCAACCTGCCGAGCTAAAGAATATTAATTAACATGAAATATATGAAATATGAAAAGAAAGAAAAAAAATGTTACAATTTTTCCTTGAATTTACGAATTATTTTGAATGTACAATGATGTATACATATTACTTTTTTTATATAAAACTAATTTAATGTAATTTTAATATATAAAACCATCCGAAAGGGAAGAATAGTCCATATATAGAATTCGACGAAAAACCTACAAATTTTTTTAAGGCACCCTCTCCGATGACCACCTAAATCCCTTAAACCTAAAAAACGATGCAAATTATTTTACAATGATTTATTATTTCCATACAATTATATATCTAAGGTAACATTACCTTCCTAGTAACAAAAAACAAAATAAATAAAAAAATATTCCTTTTTTTTTTTTTTTTGTTGATTGAGTATTACAACAATCTGTCTCTTGGACATCGGTTATAGTGAGGTAGGATGACATTCACACTATATGTTCAAAAAATATAAAATAAATAGCAGAAAAATAATTATCAAAAGTTTATACAATAAATAATAAAATAAAATGACCTAAAAATAAGAAAATTAAAACTAAGCAAAAAAACACATGCATACCTATTATTGGTCTAAATTTTTTTTTCATCATTAATAATTTTCTAAAAAGAAAATAGCATTACTTCAGTAACACTTTCAAAAATCAAAATCCAAAACTAAGGATATAACCTTTGCAGAAGAACATATAAAACATATCTAGACACCATATTACAATGGTTCATTATTGAAAATAATAAACCAAAATGGGTTCATTACATGTCATGTTTGCCAATATCAATATTTATAAATAGTATGTGTATATATATATATATATACCTATATTATAAATTATTAATAAAATGTGTTGCTTCGATCCAGAATAAAATGCGTGCAACTTGCGATTCACATGTTAACGAATTTCGAAACGGTTTTCCAGATGCTAATTTTCTCGGAGGCCAATGTTTAAATAATTACCACATGTATCTCGACGATATCAATTAATTGCTGTCATCGATGGCAGCGTTACATCATTCCCACGGGCTTCTAAGCGCCTTGAATGACAGTCTCCTGGAAATGCACTCCTACTTTATTGATGCCACTTTTGCCCTGAATTCAGCGACTAATTTCATATTCATATTGGCTCAATATGCAACGAGCCCGCCCGCTCTATCGGTAAATTTCCTCTCGAGTATTGCGTTCCCTTCCATTGCAGTTTAATTTGCAAGTTGAATAAGTCAGTTAAAAGGGCGCTTTGAAATTTAATAAATATGGCCTGATTTACCATGGATCATGAGCTTGTTAAAGTAATAATTAAAAAAGGAAAAAAAAAATTGTTTGTATGCTAATTACTGTACTCATAATTAATTACGAATAGCAAAAGTAATGAGCTTTATCCTCATAAATATTTATAGTTCATGAATAACCGAATCGCTAGTTTGACATTTGGTTCGTCCACATACACAAATTTATTTAACACTTTGAGTAAAAGTTCAAAATATAATTTTTGTATTTTTAATCAAATTGTATCTTTACTGAAGATTCTTTAGTAATATTATCAGCCACTGCTGAAGGGTTATAAGTATTAGGGCTAAGAGTTCTTATTCATACAATATAGAAATAGAAATAGGAAATAAACTTTATTCTGGGACGAAGACACCTTAGAATAACAATTAGTGTTGCCCAAATGCGAGACCGAGACGAGTCTTGGTCTTGCAAACTCAGTCTTGGACATGGTCTTGGTCTTGCACAAGAGTCTCACAACAGTCTTGCAGTTACTTGTTAGCTTATTACTATAGATATATTAATGTAATTTTTTAGACAGGAGAAAGCGAACTAAGTCCGAATGAAAAATTAGAGGAGTTGAATGCAAAAGTATATTGCTTATACCAATTATTAACATATAGTAACTGAAATTGTCGAGTACTAGTAACTATTTTAAATTAACGGTTATTTAAAAAATCGATTTTTTTTACCAGTCCTGGTCTTGGTCTTGCAACGGTCAGGCGGCCTTGGTCTTGGCCTTGCAAAGTGCAAGACCAAGACCGATTTTGGGCAACACTAATAACAATAATGATCAATCCACATCACAAACCTTGAATAATGGTGTCAAAAGTGGAGAATTAATATAAATTCCAATAAATCCCATCAAATCACCTTTATCCTTGGTCGTAAACGTAAGTCCACCTGTCTTACAGTATCCTTTAATAATACCCCACTTATCTCTGTTGAACAAATCCGAAAATTAATGATAAATTTTATTGTAAACATTGTTCTATTTTGACATAACATAAGGTACGATTGAAAAAAATATGTATATGAGTCCATAATTTTTTTAACACAGTTGACTATCTGACGCTTAAAGGACTATTTCTTTCTTTTCTAAACATCTTTGATTTCTTCTTGCAAGATATCCAGGTCAGTATTGAAGCCATTTTCTTTTTCTTCAGACATTGGGACCCCTTTGTTTGAAAGTACATTATGTAAGCATGACCCCTAGCGTTTTAACTTGTCTTTGTTCTCCACGCTGCACAACTGATGTCATGCTAGAATTCTTTAGAATTTTTACTTCTCGCCTCGGTTTTTTATTTTCAAGTGTTTATCTTTCTTCGGAATATCATTTCCATTTCTATTTCTCTTTGAATGCTGAGGCAATGAGATGTTTTTTTCGTCCTTCTTTGTATAACACAGTTTATTGGTGTAGACGTAAATCATTTGAATTGTTTATTTCAGAAACTATTCATACGGTGTTTTTACCGGTCTTTTAATTTTAATTGATTATGGAATAATATTTTGGTCCTAAAAATAATAATAATCCAAATATTTCGAACGGGAAAAAATTGTTAACCATCTCAAAATTTGAATTTGTTTCAAGATAGGTAGAATCCAAAAACTATAAAAAAACTAAGTTGTGGGCATACGATAGAAGTGAAAACAGAAACAAGGCGCAATTAATATTATTAAATATAAATTATAGATAATAGATAAAGAGGATGAAATACTGAACATTTCTCTTGCTTACAGTATGCAGATCAGATTTTTATTTTATGAGATATTTTAACCCATATATTCGACACTATTTACTATATACTACTGTATATTATATACTACGACACCGAACCGCTGCTTTGGACAGATCGTTCATTATCCGATCCTCATCTCTATGGAACACCATCCCTTCCCACATCCGTCAATCCAATACCCTTCCTTCCTTTTAAATACCGCCTGTTCAATCATTTCTAATCAATCCAGTCCCCATAAAATTGTAAATAGATACTACTGTGAATATGTATATAAATTATTAGGTCGTCCTTAATTTTTTTTGTTACTTCCATGGTTTTTTCAGTTTTTTTTATTTTCAATTATTAACTGATTTAAAAGAGGACAGTAAATTATATTTTTTTTTTATTTTGACTATTTAATTATTCTGTACTGTTGTTTATGTATCTCTGAGGCTTCTGAGCCCACATTACTGTCTTTCTGTATTATTCTAAAGGGACTCTTCCCAGAATAACTAAATTATTATTATTATTTCTCCTTTTTTTCTTCTCTTATACGGCGTCGATCTTAATAGGTCATTACAGGGAGGATAAAATGATGAACATTTCCTTTGCTAACAGTATTCAAGCCTGATTTTTAGTTTTTGAGATATTTATTACATTCCGCATCTACCCGAGCGGGTCATTAGCGGCTTTAGATGTAATCAAATTAGGTGGATGTCTTTTATAAATTCAAATACTTTTTGTATCTTTTCTTCGTCATCTGAAAGTGCGTCAGATATGTTGGAAGGTATATTATTTTTTGTTCTGGTGTCAGAGTATAGTCTGCAAGTTGTTACAATATGTTTCAGTGTAAGTGATGTGAGCATGTTTTACAAAATGGTGATTCCAGGCCTCTCATTAGGTAGCCATGGGTAAAGGCTGCACGTCCAATTCTAAGCCAAATTATTTCTTCTTTTCTGTTCTTTCTGAAAGAGATCGTCCACGGTTTGGTATCTTTTTTAATTTCTTGCAATTTATTCGTAGATTGGTTCCACTTGAATTGCCATTTTTCATTCAGCATTTTTTTGCATTCCGATCTCCAGTCAGCAGTGGTCGATGAATTGATCATTGTGGTTCCATTAGTTTTTCTTCTTGCCAGGTTCGCAGCTCTATCTGCAGCTTCGTTCCCAGATATGCCACAATGTGAGGGTGCCCATGCGAGGACGATGTCTCTGTCTGGCGACATTTCCCAGAGGCAGTTTTTGATTTTCCTGGAAATGGCATTTTCGGCTTTCTCTTCGGCAATGGTCATTAATGAGCTTAAAGAGTCTGTAACTATATGGCCATTTTTATGTTTTTTTTTTTTTTGTTAGTAATAACAAGGCCTGATATATGGCGAATAGTTCGCCTGTGAAGAGGCTGTTTATTTGGGGCAAATTGAATTTGAGGCACTGGTATTTCAGTATTACTGCACATCCTACGTCACTATATTTTTTTGACGTTTTGTTTTATTTCTGTAAATAAGTGTTTTTTGACGAATTGGTCGTCTTCAGTTTGTATTTTCCTAGAAAGAGCTTACAAGAGTTCACCTTCGAAGATGGAATCGAATACATCGAATATCTGTATCTGTTTTTTATGAAAGAGTTATTCCATTGGTAGAATAAAGCTTCGTCTATTGTCATTATATTGTCCAGTCTGAAGTCTAATTGTAAAAGTAGTTTGTGGGTTCTCTCCGTAATGCCTAAACTATGGTTAGGGTGGTCCGGTTTAGAAATTATAGATGAGGCTAAGCTTAAAGTAAGGTTTTTGAGATATTTAAATCATATGCAAAACCACCTCATTTAGTCGGCTCCAGCCGACTTTACTCGAGCGTTACACATCGGAAATCTGACGGCCCTATATAATCCACTCTCCACAAAAAAGTGCAAAACGCACCTAAAGAAGTTTTCACTTCAAAAATGTATTTAAATTGCTTAAATTAATTATGTTGTTAAGCAATAATTATTTATATTATAATACAGCTTATTTTAATTCTTCACATACAATTAGTTTCTTACAACGTAATTCGTTTTTTATCGGAGAGGGAAACTAAAATCTAAAATAAAATTACTCATCCACTCTTCCAATGTATTCTAGGCTCCAATTCCCATGTAAATCGTCCTGCCAATCCGCATGACCTTACTCTACTTCGAAATGAACTTCAACCCTTCGTCTTTGGAATTCCAATAAGAAACTCGAGGAATAAAGGGAGCACTTTCTTGAAAACTCCGGCTAAAGGCACATGTCATTAGATCGGTGGATACCAGCCATGTGATAATGAGTCAAGAACTTTATTCACCACTCTTGTGGAGGTTTGAAATATTTCAACATAAAATATATAATGTATATGTATGAATATATAATGCATAATATATTTTTACATACATTATAGCTGAGGATCTAAAAAATAATTGATGTTTCAACAAGGCTAAAGAAGTGATTTTACGAATGGGCGTGGGTAAGGGATCTTAAAACAGAGTAGTTTGTATGATTGATAATTTTTTTAAAGAAGTTCAAAGAGAGAATGTAAATAATCTTATGACAAAAGCGGATCTACAGGAGAGAAGGGGCTTTTGACCTGAATTACCCATCCTCCCGCTCCTAACCCCAAAATGATAAAATATAACCTTGTCTTAAAAAAAAAAAAATATTTAACAATTATCTCTAAAAGTACTATTGTTCGAGTGATTACATGTAATCCGATTTAATGAATCAAATAAACAAGAAAATAGTTAGTTTTCTTAAAATAGTTAGTTAGTTTACTTAAAGCTCTTTTTATTCTTTATCTATTTTATATACTTTTGAATTATTATTTTGCTTCTATTATATTTTACTTTTTTATATTCATAGCTGTAAATATGAAGTTAATTAACTTTTTCTTCATTATAAACACTGTACTTATAGTGACAGAATATTATGTTGCTCAAAACTATAGTTTCAACAAAATATGTCAGGTTTCGAATATATGTATGAAGAAATAAATATAAAAATCTGGTGTGGTGCGCGTATAGAACAACTTTCACTCAACACTCTTTTCTCAGCAGAAAAAGTTATTTTCAGACATAGGGGAAGTGAAAGTAAAAATTATAGACGCAATATTTATTTATATTTCATTGTGGTTATTTTTATTTATATATACAAATTGTAATATTAATTTCGCTGCAATCAATACAATTAAATATTAAATAATACCAAAAACAGCATTTATGAAAACCACATATGTATATTTATATAATATTGTCGGAGTGTTCTAATCTTTCGGGCGAGATCGTATTCCTTCGGTTCCTCAATTACAACTATTCTCCGTTAAGATCTCTTATTTTTCCTTTAGTTAATTATTAAATTCTTTCATATTTTGTATTTAACTATCCTTTATATTAGAAATTAATGTGAAATGGTCAATAATTTCAAATAAAAAATTTAAAGATACTTTAGGAGAAGTTAATATTGAAAATTAGCCTTTTAAGCCCTGTTAGAGAACACCAATCAGAATAAAAACTACATTTTATTTTAAATGGTTTAATTTTATACAGACATAATGAATTTAATCAAAATCGTTAGAGCCGTTTTCTAGAAAATTGTAAAAATGTGTTTAGTCCATGATATAAAGTGCCACTTCCGGTTAGCCGATTTTGACGACAAAGTTGCTGTGACATCGCTAGCATATAAAAATCTTAAATATGCAATTTCACTTTTGTACGGCTTTTCGTTTTTGAGCTAGACTATTTACACACGCACAGACGTACACACACACACACACACACACACACACACACACACACACACACACACACACACACACACAGACTATTTTCGTGTATTTCCGTTGAAAACTGAGATTCGAAAATTTTCACGATCGCAATACTTTCCTTTACAAAATATTTCATATATAGGTAAGAGAAATTAAAAATATCTTAAAAAATCCTTATTACAAATACATAACATATTGTCACTTTATCCTTTTATGTACCCAGTCCGCTGGTGTTCCTCAAGGTAGTAAGTATCCTAGGACCTATCCTCTATACAGTTTATACAGCTGACACCCCTACCTATCCCAACACTGTCATCCCCACATATGCAGATGACACATGTATCCTATCAGTAAATAATGACCCAGCAATTGCATCCCAAATGCTTCAATCACACATCATAAATCTAGAAGAATGGTGTCAAAACTGGAGAATTAAAATAAACTCCAATAAATCCCACCAAATTACCTTTACCCTTCGTCGTAAACCAACAACTTCCTGTCCTACAGTTTCCTTTAACAATACTCCACTTATCCCTGTTGAGCAAATCCGATACCTAGGACTCCACCTGGACAAACGACTAACTTGAAATCCTCATACTAGACTGAAACGACAAGAAACCGCTCGACGTTTCCGATTACTTCAGCACTTACTAGACAAATGTTCTAATCTTCCAATTAATTACAAAAGACTCATATACTTGACTATAATAAGGCCTATTTGGACTTACGGAGTTGAGCTATGGGGCTCCACTAAACCATCGAATTCCTCTCGTATCCAATCCTTACAATCCAAAATCCTTCGTAAAATCCTCAATGTTCCCTACTTTGTTACAAATAAAACCATCCATAATGACCTTAATGTTTCTTTTGTTTCAGATCTGGCCCAATCCCGATACCTATCCTTCCATAATAAACTTCAGAATCATCCCAATCCTCTCGTTTCTAACCTTGCTTCCTCTTCAATTCCTGATAACCCTCCGGGGCGTCTGAAAAGAAGATCTGAAAAGAAGCCCGGTGATCTCCTAATGTAAACATATCATTAGAGTGCTACCATTGGGTAGTTACTCAGCAAGTGTTTTTCATGTCATTATATACATTATGTTCTAATTTACTAGATGTATTTATTTAATACAGTTGTAAATGTCTTTAAGAAATAAAAAAAAATCCTTTGCGTTAATTATTATACATATTATACAAGGCAATGCCTATTTAAAATAAATTTTCCTTATTCCTGAAAACCACATTTTACTGGAATTTGGTATGGCAGATTGTACAATGGATATTTGCATTGCAATATCTCTGGTTATTAGTTTTAAATACCAGTCTATAATCAACTGTTTATTCGAAATACGTCGGTGGGCTCAATTAAATTAATTTCAGGATTACTCTTGCCGGAATTGTTTAAATACTGATAAACTGATTTGAACAGAGAATATTGACAGGGCAGAACAAACATTCTACTAACGATTCACAGAACGGGTCTTTTTATAATAAATAAACAGAAAATATAAAAAGTTTTTTTTTTTTTATTATTGGTCAAAAGTTGGTAACGAGGATGTGTCTAAAAGGCTAATGAATGTTCCTGATTGGTGTCAACAAAACTCTGCGGAAATTCGATAAAATCTGTAGAGAATAAATTTAAGAACTTAAGCTTTTCATGACGAATCGTTTACACTTAAATAAAATTTGTATGTTATAAATTTTCAAAAGTTTAAAATTTTGATATTTCTTTGAACGAAATCTCAAAGAAAGTTCAAGCCTGGCAGGTTTTAAGAGTGTACTACTTTTATTTTTTCAATACAGCAGAAAATAATTTTTTTTTATGCTATCATTACATTCCTTATTAACTAAAGTTTTAATATTTTTAATTTAAATGTACCGATCATTTATTTATAACATTATAAAATAATTCCAAAGGGACTAGATAAACATAAATCCTGACTTACAAATTGCTCCAGTTCGTTACACGTGTATCTGAATTAATAGAGAGTGTTAACTTGAGTGTTAGTTGTAACAGCTAATTACGGCTCATAGTCATTACACTATCTAGTCAAAACCCGAATTGAATAAGTTATTATTAATCAATATATTTTAAGTATCTTTAGTTTAAGTCTGGATAAATATGCAACTACATTTTGGCTAAGATTAAAAACTTAATTGTTCTCATATTCAAAAAATGATGTCCTACAGTGCGAGAAAAAAAAGTTGATGAAGAAACAATTTCTCAAAAATGATTTTTAAACACAAAAATTACTAACAATTATAATGCATTTTAATCATGCAAGTTTTAAAAGTAAATTGAGTGCAAATAAAATAGAGAATAAACAATTTTTGAAAATTATAAATCACTACATAGAACACTAAGAAAATAGTATATTAAAATTAAAAAACACTTCACAAACTTTCAAATTTTAATAATATACTTCTAAGTCTCTAGCTCCCTCTCACAGTCTGGTGTATGTATATATATATATATATGTATATATGAAAGAACACACCCTATTATTTCTCCTCTATAATGAGCCTTAATATTTTTTTCTTTAAATGCGGCAGAAAATGTATTGAAAAAATAGAAAAAAATGAATCTTTAAACAATTCTTAAGATTTTATGATTTACATGCCTTTAAAACCCGCCAGCTCCTATTCTCTTTAGTTATATAATATTACAGTCCTTATGATTGTAATACCGTTATCATATATAATTCCATAAAATCTACTAATTGTAGCTCTCATGATCGGTGCAGATATATATATACAGGGTGTTTCAGGGTTAAGTGGCCTAACTTTGCAAAAATGAACTAAGGAACTGAAAACAAGAAAAAAATGTCCTCTGAAGGTATGTCCATAAACGCTTTATTTAGGAGATATCCACACCTAAAGATATTCGTTGTTATTAATTATTTACGCTATATGAAATAAATAAAACCTTCACATGATTCAATTATCCTTCTTCATAAGGAATTAAGGTCATATACCGGACTTGCATGGAATTTTTGTTCAATGTAACCCCAAACAAAAAAGTCCAGTGATATCAGGCCAAGCCACTAGTCCTGCATGGCCAATCCATTGATTGAGAGATGGGATACGATTGAGCATAACCGGTCAATGACCTTGATTCCTTACAAAGAAGGATAATCGAATCTTGTGAAACAATAAAACATATCCAATGCCGTTCTGCCACTGCTGCTGTTGAAGAAAGATGCTGAGCCTGTCTTAATGCTCAAGGAAATCCCTTTGAAGAACATTTAATATGAATGTTAATGTTTAAATTTAATTAATAAAGTAGTTTAAAAAAATAAATAGGTTTTATTTATATTAAATAACGTAAATATTATTTTTTTTTTAAATTTTTATATTCCATCACTACAATGCTTTACCTATAAAATAGATTTTACTTTCCTTTATAATTTCATTCAGTGATTATTATGCAATTATTTTAGCTCCAATATTGTAGTACTGAACCCCTATTACCAAACTGTCCTCGTCAATTTATCCTAAGAGCTTAATTAATACTTAATGTATTACATGTATTTTGTCATTATTCATTGTAATAAGTCTTTTGACCAGATTTGTAGTTAATATATATGAACAATACTGTTATTCTAAAGGGACCTAGTCCCAGAATAAAGATGATTTTTCTGTTTCTATTTCTAAATAATTCATAACAACGAAAATCTTTAGGTGTGAATATCTACTCAACAAAGCGTTTGCGGACATACCTTCAGAGGAAATTTTTTTCTTGTTTTGAGGTCCTTAGTTTATTTTTGCAAGTTTGGTCCCCTGAAACACCCTGAAAAAGGAATTAGAACCAATTGTATATTTAGATTTTTTTTATTGAATAAGAAGGAATTGCTTCAAATACTGTTGAAGGTGATTAAATTATAAGTACACCATCGTAAAGTAGAGAACATTTCATTTCAGAAAATAGTGTTTAAGTTTCTAAGGTCTATTATAAAGGAACTTTTAGGAGGTCTAATACCGCCGCTGTACTGCTGCATTTACTTCAGGTACTAACATATACACGGGAAGGTGCATGTATGGGAATGTATGAATACCTGATTCGTACGCAGCAATACAGCGGTCGTATTAGATCTCCCGAAAGGCAGATTTATGATTGGTCCTTAATGAACTTAATCACTGCTAAGTTAAATTTTGTCTATTTTCTGGTAGTATACTTAGAATTTAATTATCTACAACAGTTATAGAGCAATTCATTCTTATTAATTAAAAAACGTGACTGCCTAAGGAATGACACAAAATTGTTCATTACTGCTTTTCTGTTCCGAATCGGACCATGCAACAAATGAACTTTTTTGTTCGATATTTTTTCTCGTATCAGCAACCAGAGTTTGGTCGTTAAGAACTCAGACACCATGTATATATTTAAAAATATTTTTTTATTATCCTGAGATTGTTGCCCTTCGAGGATAAATTATAGATAAAGAAAAAATGTGGCCATACATTAAATTAAATATATATAAATCTCATTAAAATAAAATATTTGAAGAAGAAAAAAAAGAACACTAAAACATGCAGACATATATAAAACAAACATGGAAAATAAAATAACATAAGTAAACAAATTCATTTCTAGGGAGAATTAAAAAGTTTTCTTGCCTACATTTCGTGATCAATCGGGTTGGGAAAGTAGGTGGTTAAAAAGGAGATATTTAAATGAGGAAACTGATTGTACATGTCGGATATCGGGAGGGATGGTATTCCAGAAGGAGACGGGTTAAATTATAAAAGGTTTGTCAAACGCAGCAGTTCTATGTGGAGGTGGATAGAGGTAGGAAGTACGGGATCTAGTGGGACGGGATTGAATGGAAAATTAAAATTTGTGTCGTGTCACAAGAATTATCAATTTTTTTTGTTTTAAACAAAGCTTCTCATCTTTATTTCGAGCTTCTGGTGCTTGTTCATTCATCTTGAAAGCATTTAATTAAAGGTAGGTTGTTACCCTTAAAAAACTCAAGTCACCATTGCAAAGAATCCATTAGCTTCATATGTATAAGAATAAACCCTTAATTATAACTCAATATCTGGGTTTGAAGTTATGAGATCATTGACAACGTCAGGATTATCACTCTGGTCCAAGGAGGTAACGTGGCCGATTTCTTTTCAGAAGACTCGAAGCCAGTTCGTCAATAACTAATAATGCCTTGACAATACTCCAAATCACAACTGGACATGGCATTCGCAACTGGCGCGGTATATCGGAAGGAAGGGCAGGTAATTCTAATCCCCGCACATAGAGGCAGTGCATTAGCTGTCCAAACAGAGATATGTTTGTAAACGGTACGGTGGCCATCATGAGTTGTATCAGGCTCCTCCCCACATAATGCCTTTCGTTTCAACTGTCTCTCTGCCTGTGTCATTTCATTTAGTCCGCTATCTGCAACAGGCGTGGCGGTGAATTGTGCCCCTGATTCACCAAATAATCTTACTCATTAGATGCCTACCAAAGTGAAAAAAAAAAAAAGAAAGTCGCTGAGGTATGCACACCATTGATGTGCATACTAAGGCATTTTTTGTCTTTTTTGGCGTATGCCGCCATAATTATTACAATTATAAACTTCTCCGTTGAACATTTAGAATCTTTAAGGTCTCCATTTACTATTTAACGCTTCAAAATTGAAAAGCTATTCAGTTATGCAGGTATAATCTCCACTTTTAAAAACTACTTTTTGCACTAGCGATGAACAACCGGAAGTTCAATTTTTCTAGTAATTGGTATTTGATCATAATGATAAGATAACATAAATGTTCAACTTAATCTTACCAAAACTGTCAGTAGGAAGGTATGAAACAAACTGATCTCAAGACAAACTATGATAGGGATTTTAATATTTTCTTTTGGAAACTTTGTTCATATACAATTGTCAATAGAAGGCAGTGTTCTTCAATCTATAACAAATTGGAACCTTTAAATCTACAAGGAAGCTTATTATTTACTTTTAAAATCCAACCTGTCCCTCCTATAAGTACTCCTATAGTACTCCCTGTCTATAAGTGACGAGTTCAGGCTAATTCAACATATGACGGAAAATGAAACAAACTGCATCAAAAAGTCTATTTGATCGTTAGGAATTTAGCTTTGAGGATCCACGAAGTTGATTCTGCCTTATTATCCTTACTAATATTTTGAAGGCAAAAAAATCAATCGAGAAGTTCCTTTTCAAAACCTTTTTCGTGAATTTCGCAGATCGGGAAAGAAATTTTGTGTATTGAAACCATAGACCGGCTAATAAAAAATATATTTTATTAGTATCTATTAATAATACTTATTTGTTAACGTTTCATCTCGTTATCTGTTTAACCACATTTATCAATTGTAACCTCCACTACCTTGTTAACCACTGATAGACTAATTATTATGTTATCTTATTCTTATTTTAGCTTTACTAGATCATTACTTATTCAATTTTCCATTTCTTTATTCGTCAATATTCATTTTCTTTATCTGTTGATATCACATTTATCAAACGTAATCTTTACCAGTTTGCTATACACTCATTTCTTATATTTTACCACACTCTGTATACTTCTACCTTATACGCTATATTCTTCTTTGTTTTCTATTTTTATTTATACTTATTTTCTATTTTTGTTTGTCACCACCATTTTTGACCGCACCCTCCCTCCCCTCTCCAACTCCTCATATTAGAAGTATTATTTCTTTAAATATATAAAATTTGAAATTAATCCCCCTCTTCCTTTCACTCCTTCACAAGTCGCACAACAAATCAGACATCTCCCAAAAAGAAAAGCTCCAGGTTATGACTTAATAACTGCCGAGGGTCTCCAGCAAATGCCTAGGAAAGCTCTAGTGTTCCTTACGACAATATACAACTGTATTCTGAGGACAACTAACTTTCCATTACAATGGAAATACTCACATATCAAGATGATACACAAAAGGGACAAAGACATTTTCAATCCCTCATCCTACCGACCTATCAGTCTCCTTCCCATATGCTCCAAAGTTTTCGAAAAATTAATATACAAAAGACTGGTTGACATACTGACAGACCAACAAATAATACCTGACCATCAATTCGGTTTTCGTACGTTTCATTCAACTACATACCAATTACACAGAGTTACTGACTACATTGCTGGAGCGCTAGAGCAAAAACAATATGCTACCGGCGTATTTCTGGATGTTGCCCAGGCATTTGATAAAGTCTGGCACCAGGGACTTCTCTTCAAACTCAAAACTATACTGCCTAATACATATTATCTCATTCTCCAATCTTTCCTTTTCGACAGATTCTTCTCTGTCCGACAGGGTTTAGAAATTTCCTCAATTCGACCAGTATCAGCAGGGGTACCTCAAGGATCAATATTGGCACCTTTACTCTACATTGTCTATACGCATGACATGCCTACCAACTCTGAAACATTGACTGCTACTTACGCTGACGATACAACAATTTTAACAAAACACCATGACCCCAGACTAGCCTCATTAAATTTACAAAATCATTTACTAAATTTACAAAATTGGTATTCACTCTGGAAAATTAGATTAAATCATAACAAATCACAACACATAACATTTACGCTTCGACGAGAAACATGCCCACCAGTTTATATCAGCAACAATCCAATTCCTCAGACGGACAGTATACGCTACCTCGGACTAATATTTGACAGAAGGATGACCTGGGGCCCACACATCAAAATGAAAAGAAAGAGTTTGAACAAGCGACTGAAAATACTGTACTCACTGTTTTCTAAATCAAAATTGAAAATTAGACAAAAACTAAATACATACACTTACCTGCTCAAACCCATTTGGACATACGCCTCACAGATTTACGGTTCAGCAAAAAAGACTCACTTACAAAAACTACAATCCTTTCAATCTAAAATTTTAAGACTAATAACTGCAGCTCCCTGGTACGTCAACAATAAGACTTTACATACCGACCTAAGACAACCAACCATTGACCAGCACATACGTACTCTTTATTCCCGATTTCATCTAAAACTACACGGACATCACAATGGACTTATCAAAGACATGGCCACGGCTGAAATGCTCATCAGGAGGCGACTGAAAAGGAGCTGGATGAGAGATCTCCTTTCCTGATTTTAGGATGTAAACAGGCCAGGGAAGAGGTGCTGCTGGGCTCCATTCTTCGTCATGCCTATCAAAAAAAAAAAAAAAAAAAAAATATTCAACTATGGGTACGATAGGAACTATCAATATATTGATAATACTACCGATTATCCCTAGTTAACCCTGGAGGTATTAACCACACAAAATAACCGGTTATGAAAGTAGTTTTACAGACATATTTTTCTATAATACATTTTTAATTTAATATTTTATTTAATTTTTCAGAAGCTGCAAAAAAAAACTACAAATTTCACCAAAGACAAACTTACAAAACAAATCCTCTGACAGAAAACCTTAAAAGTACTAGAAACCCGTACAGCCCACCTCGACGATTACGTAGGCGTTGGCCAAGAGACGTGCTGAACTGAACTATTTCCTGGATTGTAATGGAACGCTGTGAAGCTGCCAAAAAATTTGCTCATTGCAAAGAAATTTGCACATCGCAAATTAAATTTTTTACGTCCAATTTTATATTAATAAATATATGTTAAATTTTTTATTCTACAAAAATACAATGTTAAATTTGGTGCATGATTATTATTCAATTCGAATGACATAATTTAAACCGTTACAATATTTACATAAATTTTTTTTTTTAACTTTTATTATGATATTTACAACTGTATTAGTATGAATACATCAAGTAAATGTGTACAGAGGAATATAATCTCATGAAACACGCTTGTTGAGAAACTACCCATTGCCAGCACTCTAATAATTTGTCTACATCACGAGGCCATCTTCTTTTCAGACGCCTCGGAGGTACATTAAAAATAATACTTGAAATTAGTTGACGAAAACGTAAATTATTAATTTCATTTATAAATAGAATAGTTGTTTAATTTACAAAATAACACAAAATGAACTCTGAACATGAAGTATAGCATAGTATACGAATAATTTGATAATAATATTACTGACATGAATACTTATTTTTTAGAAAATTAAAAAGAAATTCAAGTCCGGGCATTTTTTACTTTTATTGAACTATATAAAAAAGTAACTTATTATAACCGGAACCCTCAAATAACCAAATGGAACGGTTGACCGAAATGAAAATAACCGTTTTTCGGTTAAACAGGGCTGTTATATCCATCCATAGCACGGAGTTGCAGTTAGTATGTAACATAGGACGACCCTAGGCTCTCGGGTTCAACGTCAACATTAATTAATATTATGTCCTCCCCGTGAGATCCTACTCCGTACCCATACTGCATTATGTGTTAACCCTGTAAACTGGAATAAGCCCGGAAAATCTCATAAATAATTCATAAAAAAAAACAGTATTAATATTAAAGTTAATCAGTAATCATAAAATAATTCTGATTGATTTTACTGAACCAAAAGTAAAAATATCTGGTGAATAACAGAACATTCACTTACCACCCAACATTTAAATAAGTAGGTATTTTCAGGTATAGTGATGTGATAGTTAAACAAAAAATACAGAAGATACGACATACTATTTATAACTGTTATTAACCATATACTTTTTCAAGCCATCTAATGAATTTTATTTGTGTTTTTTGTCAATAAGCAATTCCTTTCTCGATTATGTATAATTTTAATAATTTAATAATTTTAAATATCGATTTTAATTATAATAAATAATCAAGTACCACAGAATTAATTTAATCTGACAAGAATACCGGGGATATAGAAAACGGCTTTATATAAGTTTATTAGTTTAATAAAAATAGTGGTTTATATTTAGTTAGTATATATACAAATTTATATTTTCATGTTACTTTAATCTATATAGTTAAGTAATACGTTTGAAAGCCTATCATTACCTTTCGGCTAAACTAGGGTTCGCGCTCGGATTTCTTCGGTATCACATTACCATCCTTTTTTACCCTTTTAGTTAACAATTTTTTTCATAGTATATATTTACACATTTTTTTTGTATCTAGTTATAATGTGAAATAATAAATTATTTTAAATAACAAAATCAATGGTACTTTAGAGGAAGAAATTCGGCATTTAAGCCCATTCTGTTATATCAACTGAGATTCTAATCTTTCTTCATTCTAATTTTTACGGCTGTAATACTTCTACATATTTCATAATACATAGTTTAATATGCAATTCTATATATATAATGTATATATAAGACATTATCCCTTATTAGTCAAAGAGAAATAAAAAAAATAAAATATTTTGCTTGCTATTTATTTTTCCTTAATGTATGAGGTTTTTATGTAATTTTTTAACACATATTCCTCATCCATATCTTTTTTTTATTCTTTTTTTTTATTTATTTATTTTTTTATTATATACATTAAAATATGTCATACTGATAAGCTACATGTTTATGGTTGCATCCATATCTTCATCTTGTACCACTGTCTAAGCATTTTATCATATATTAATCCCCTTCCCATCCTCTACTTATACAAATATAAAATACCTACTAATTAACCATAGTTAAAGTTAATTATTTTTACATTTAATTAACAAATATATATATATATATATATATATATATATATATATATATATGTATATATATATTATATGTATTATATATTATATATATCTACATAAATGAACAGTAGACATAATTTTAAAAATAATTTAATTGAATAAATATGAACAAAATTTATAAATTTTTTTCAATAAGTAAGTTTATAATTTATTATCTATTCATTATGTATATTTTGTTAATCTTCTTTTTTTTTGTTATATGAAAATAATCTTAAATCCTATAAAAATAGAATTAATTTTACAATGTGAGAAATGTTACAAAAAAAATAGGTTTTTAAAAAATTTGAGTATAAATTAAATAAAATAGAATATTAAAAAATTATAACATATTAATTTTTTCGTAAAAAGAGTTATTTAATCTAAAATTACTACAATAAGTAAATAAACAACAGATGTAATGGCAAACAGAACAGGGCTGTAACACGGTTTCTTGTTTTCCAACATTCAATTGATAGGAGACAAAGTGTTATTCGACGAGCCGGAAGAGTAAAATGTCAAAGAACTTTATTTAGAAAGGAAACTATTTCATGAGGAAAACTCAACATGGCGGAACAAGAAACAATAGTGATGGATGTAAATGGATTCGCTCCAGTTGTGGTTCCGAATCCAAACAATTGCAGTTTGAACAAATGCAATAAAATGAAACGCTTTAAGCAAATATTTTTAGAAACAGCAAAGTATTTCTATTTATATATCCACATAATAGGCAGTACGGTAAATGAGAAAATATTGATTGATCCATGATCCACTATTTTCAGAAATTGAGTTTAAAAGATACATTAAAATCATTCATTGGCTGTGCCTACTCAATCGATTTTAACAAAACAATACGATACCTACCAGAAGGACTCATTAAATAAACAAAATCATTTACTGCACAAACAAAAATGATACTCTCATAAAAATTCAATTAAAACGCGAAAAATTATTGCACTAACGTTAAAAATTGGACGACACAGGTATCCACCAATTTTTTTCGACGACAATCTTACTTCTTAAAAACAGTACCGTAAGAAGAAATAACTTTGGTCTTGGGTGGTTAACTTTGTGACAGCAGATAAAATATAGTTTGTGGTGAATACGCTGTGGTGGTTCAGTCTGAAAAAACGTAATTTGTGTAGGCATGTACGATACTACCTTACGGCTCACTACTATTGAGGAACAAGCGAAAGTTTCATAAAAACAATTTTGAAAAAAGCAATGGAATAATGATTATAAATATAAACATGGCAAACAAAACCTCCACAAATAGTGAAGAGTAGGAACCTCAAACTCCCGCAAGGTAGTAGCACAATACATGCCTACACAAAGCACGTTTTTGCAGATTGAACCAAAACAAACTAAATTTTACCAGCTGTCCCTAACCACCCCATCTTATGGTACGTTACCTTAGAATGATATTCCACAGAAGTATAGCGTAGGCTCTACTTGTCAAAATGAAAAGAAAGATCTTAAACAAACGTCTGAAATTACTGTTCTCCATTTTTTTTTTCAAATAAAAAATAAAAATGTAAATAAAAAAACATACTCATCCAGAACTGTACGGACTTATTTCTTACAGATTTATGTTTCAGAGAAAAAGATGTACTTATTAAAACTTTTATTTTAGCAATCCAAATATTAAGATCATTAGCAAATACCCCCCGCTTTACATTCTGAATAAACAGCCAACAATCGTCTAACATATTCCCGATTTCATAATGAGCTTTATGGCATGGTAACAAACTGATACACAAAATGGCATGTGTGATATTCCTATCAGAAAACAACTAATAAAAAGTTGGATTAAATACTTCTTTTCCTGAATCAAGGGACTTTGTCAAGACCGAACAGAAATGCTGCAGGGAACCATCCTTCCAAATGCTAAAATGTTTAGCTGCTTGGCTGGTCTGAATAGACTATTAGTGAAAAAATAAAATAAACGTATTGTAGTCTCATCTACTTAGGTAGAATAGCAATGAAAAAGAATAATATAAATTCAGGAGGATAGGAAGTAACGAACGTATTAAGTTAGCACAAGGATGTAGTATTTGTCCTTTCTAAGAACATTCTCGAGGGATTTATACAAGAAAGAAAATGTCCAAACTTTGCTGGCAAGGAATCATTGTCCATGCTTAGGGATTTCAGGGGGAAGGATTTCTCCAGGAAACGGCGGTTATGGACAAAAACAACCTCATCCAGGAATTCCGCTTCTGGACTGTCAGGCGTATGAAGTCTACAATACATCGTAGAACTTGGTCCGAATAATTATATATTAAAAATATTCAACTTATAAGTTACAACATTATATATTCTGTGTATTTGTATTAAGCATTTGGAACATATTTCCATAGAAATCCATTCAATATATTTATTTTTTTTAAAACAAATTGAACACTAAATATCTCAGGAATTTCAGTCAAGATGTTTTTACTGGGATAGTCAGACTGAAGTTCCTGACAATTTTGTTTCAATCTCATGATTGATCAGTCGGCTACTGACCTGTCACTAAATATCTCCCTGACGATAGGGAAGTTTCTAAATACAGAAATTAGCTGATTGATAATCATCTGAAATCCATCAGTCGATGGATCCGCTTGATTTAATCTTATTATAATTTCAGTATTGTTCTCTCTTATTTTACTTGACACATTTCCTATCGTATATATTATTTCTAAAAGGTGTTTTTTTTTGTCGGTACGCCATTACTTTGTCAATTCTTCAGCAAATTCAAGGATTGACCACTCATTGTGAAGATATTCTTCTCCTTCACTTGGGAAAAAAAAACCGTATCCCCTCGAAATTTCTGAAGAAAAAGTTATGAAAGAAAAGAAACTTTATTTGGTAATACTCAAAAAGTATGCATTTTTTAGTGTACCCATGATAATTAGAAAGATTACTAAATTACCTACAAAACAAAATTAATATTTTTTCCTTGGTGGATTACAATATTACATTTAACATAATAGACCAAAATATTTGTACAAATTGCTTTGCTAGGAACTATTTTTAAACGCTGACTGGAAAGATAATAAAAGTAATAATTAAAAAATAATGCCCCGATCATGGAATTTTCTAAATTATTAAAAAATAAAAATAAGAAGTAAGAACAAACAAATGCCTTTAATAAATAATCAAATTAATTAATTAATATATCAGCCAGGAAAAAAAATGTAGTAGACTATTCTACTCCTAAATGCAATATGTTTAAAGAGGAAGACATTATTAAGTATACTAAAACTAATGAACTGTATCTATGTTAATAATTATCCGATTATTACTTTTTTTTTTGTTTTGTTGGTAATTTAGTAATCTATCTAATTATCATGGATACAATTAAAATCCATACTTTTTGAGTTTTTCACAAATAAAGTTTCTTTTCCTTCATAACTTTTTCCCAGAAATTTCGGGGAAATAGTGGAAGGGGGGAGGGATTCGAGTTTTTTTTTTTCGCGTGTGAAGGAGAAGAATATCTTCACAATGAGTGGCTAATCCTTGGATTTGATGAAGAATTGACGAAGTTATGGCGTACCGACAAAATAAAACACCTTTTAGTTATAATATATAGGATAGAAACCAATAATAATAGAAATCTGTCAAGTAAAATAAGAGAGGACAACACTGAAATTATAATAAGATTAAATCAAGCGGATCCATCGACTGATGGATTTCAGATGATCATCAATCAGCTAATTTCTGTGTTTAGAAAGTTCCCCCCTCCTTGTTTAGAAGCCAGGGAGATATTTAGTGATAGGTCAGTAGCCGACTGATCAATCATGAGATTGAAACAAAATTGTCAGGAATTTCAGTCTGACTATTGCAATAAAAATATCTTGACTGAAATTCCTGAGATATGTAGTGTTCTATTTGTTTAAGAAAATAAAAAAAATATTGAATGGAGTTCTCTGAGAATGTGCTTAATCTAAATACCCAGAAAAGGTTATGAATTGTGCTTCGACATGTGTTTATATTTCTGGTAATCGTACAGAAAATTTCCTCTAAAATTTCATTGTCAATTCTCCTATCTCTGGTTAAAATCAAAATCTCACATTCATATGAGAGGACTAGTTTTGTTATAGCATATTAATTAAAGGTTTCTAAAGATATTTCGGGACTTTAGTATTCAAGTAATAGATAAGAAAGTTCAGTTTCTTGTTATACGCTGGTTTATATTGAGGTTATATATTATACTGAAGATTTTATGGAACTGAGCTATTCTAATCTGTTCAGCAAAATTATTATGGTAATTCTTTAAATGGTTCATAGTCACTTTTGTTCATGAAACGCCGAATACAACCTTCGGATAAACCCGGATGCATTCGGCACTCCATGAACAAGTGTGACCGAAGTGATTGTGAACCACGCGTGCGGTCCACATCTAAATAATTACCGCTCTGATATTTTTTTTCTATATTCTATATATTATGAACTGCTATTAGCATTTTATCAGAAATATAGTTGAATACTATGAAAATATAATAAATAAATAAACCAAAAATGTTTGATTTAAACTAATGAATCGCATAAAACAAACTTTTCAACATGCATGAAAAAATATATATTGTAAACAAATAACAAAATAGCATGCAATCTACATACTAGATAAGTTTCTAAACTCGGCGCTGAACTCATCAGGGGCCTCGGAAATTCATGGATGAAATTCAGCAGGTTCCTTGATTCATCAATTGTAGCATGAATGATATGCCGAAGTTCAACATTACAGTGGACGAATATTTTTTTCATATGTTTCAAAAACATTAAGGAGAGTTAATTTTCTTATAGAATTCAGCAGGTCGCTCTTTAACTTACTATGAATCGGTGTCCATCGATACTGAATTAGGCTATCGATAGATTCATTCGATGGAATCAGCACCTAGTTAAGTAACTTGCTCGAGCCCAGTGGAAATTTCCACTAAGAATCAGGTGACATTTTTTAGTTCTCTCTCCAAAATTTCTTCGAAATATATCAAATGTCTTTATATATTTGATTGAAACTTATAATAAATAACTATAGTGGATAAATTTTAAATTTTCTAATTACGTTTCATATATTAGATATATATTTTGTTCTAACAATATATCTATAGACAGCAATTCATTTCAAATTATGTTTTGTATATAAAACAAAAGCGTTTTAAAATGAAAAGTGATATTTGGAATATAAGTATTAGTATTTAAACTGAACCAATCAATTATAGAAAAATAACTAGGAATGTTTCAGTGGAAATACACAGCCAACAGAATGTCCAATATGGCTACCTGCATTTGTCATAATTAGAAAATTCCCAACCGTCTCTTTGGCTTCGAAAATAATCAAATGTAATTATTTCATTGCATAGAATATAGAATTCATACCAGAAAAATTGAAACATTGAGATATGTAATAAAATATATAGAATACGAAATAAATCATTACCAAGTTATTTTTATTATTACTTAATTATATGATCAGAGTTGTAGGCGTATTATAAATGGAAATTATTCGACTGAAAATAAATAAAATTCGAATTCTATATATATATATTAATAAACATATGTGTACAAAGAGAAAATACATATAAATATACTTAAAATGTGAATTGCGTTTGTCTCTTTAAAAATATAATTATGTATAAATATTATAAGAGCATATTGTTTAGTTGAATTTGCTCAAGCTTTATCAGAATTGATACTATATATTTCTATTTAATCGATTTTCAAAAGAATATCGCGAAATTTCAGCATTTTATTATTATCTGATTCTTTATATTGTGAGGAAAACGTTAGCTTTTTTAATTTGATTTCAATTCATGTAGATATGATTAAGAAAATATTGAAAGAATGAATTATAAAATATTAAATATATCTAACTTCCTTGTAATTTATGATGCTAACAAAACTAATTAAAAAAAAAATATATTAATTTGTCCTGCACTGCTAAACGTACCATAATATATGATAAAACAGAATTTTAGAATCAAATATGGTGTTATAGAATCAAAAGCTGGAAATTGGTATCACAGAAAAAAAAAATTAAAACATGAAATACTAAAAATTCTTTACTTACAGTTCAAATTGTCCTCCTCGTTCGTCTATGAAGTACAGATTTCGATACGGCACTAAATTTTATAACCGGATGCTAAAGAACACACTTTTCACAATACATTTCACATTTTCTTTAAAGAAACGATACTCGGGATGGCTAAAAACTACGCCATATTGAATTACCTGAGACAGAACTGGATAGTTGTTACAGATTCTAATTTGACTAAAGTAAAACTGTCACCTGATTGGTCGAGATATTCCTACGCCACCAAGTCTAGAATATTCTTTTAACGGTTAAGTGTGAATATGAAGATGAAATTTTCAAAACGGCAGCCAATTTTCTCTTTCTTCATTCAGGTATTTTGTTTTTCGATTTAAAATGATATATATTTTTCTTTTATGTTATTTATATATACAGCAATGGATTTTAATAATTATCTTTTACTATTAAGGAAAACAAGATGAAACTTTTATAGAATATTTGTATGCCTAATTCTTATAAATGAATTTATATTTCAATGATCAACAGTACCTATAACTGTTAATCAATATACTGAAAAGTTTAATTTGTAATATAAATATAGGGCAAGTTCCTATATGCATCACTGTGCTCATCAATGGCATCAGTTCTATCTCTAAATTGGGCACCATGCTACCGATGAGCTAAGCAATAAGTTGAAAAACTTGCCCATACATTCATATCTTTATCATAAATATACTACGTATGAGATTTCTTTGTTTCATATTAAAAAATTAGTAGATGAGTTGTTTTAATATTTCTGAAAACCTATCAGGGAATCAATTATACAGACAGAAATCAATAAGGAAAGTATCGAATACTTAATAGTTGACTATTGTATTATTAAGGAAGGAGATGGTCTGGGGTGTCGGTCATAAATAGACTATTTAGTCTATTTATGACCAACACCCTGGACCATCTCCTTCCTCAATAAGAAAAGGCCTCCGAATCAACAATAAAAACTAAAATTTAAATACTGTTTAAAAAGTAAATGCATTGATCCTTTGAGAGCAAAGAGTTTCTTATTATTCTCAAAGATTCACTTTATTTTAACATAACTATCTATTTAAGAAGAAGTTATTCAGGGGTTCGGTAAAAAAAAAATACTATATTTATTGCATTGTCCAATGATTCAATCTACATCTAAACGTAACAATATACGGTCAACCATTTCTATACCATTATAATTATCTGTACCTAATAGTAAGTATTATTAAAAATTAACTAAAGTCATGTTTATAATGCCAAAGAGACAGTACTATAAAACCATATCTTTAAATAATGTTCAAGAAATATAGTAGTATTACATCACAATTAACAAAATGAAATTAAATATAATTTCCTTCATACTCACAAAGGTTTGCTCAACTAATGATAAAATGTAATTCGCACTTCTAAAATTTAACATAACTGGTAATAATATTAACTGAATTTCAAAAGACAGAAAATTATCATGTGATTGCTTTTGAATAATTTCTTTACTTGCAAAAACAAATATATAAGTAACTGAAATTACACAGTTCATATCACTATTGAAAAAAAATTATAGTTCCAACAAATCATACTATAAAATTATTATATATTACTTAAGATATCAACAATAAATTACCAAAAAGGATAAAATTGAATAACCAATAGATTCAATTTCTGGTTCTAAGATTTGCTAATTTGCTCCATTATTGCTCAAACAAAATTCACACTTCCAAATTTCTACTTTACATCACATCGATATTAATTAGAAGAACTGTTAAATTATAATATGAATGGTTTCTTTGTTAAATGAGCTATATTTATTTTATTATTAAAAATCACAGAGGTTCTGTTAAGCGGAAATGTTAATATTGCATTATATTGGCCAAAACATGTAGGATATTGCATCCAAATTAACAATTATTTGTAATTTTTGTTAATTGTAAATTTATAAGTTAAAAAACAACACAATATTATTAATAAAATAACATCAGATCTATTGTCCCGGCTCCCTCTCTCTCACCGCTCCTGGTTGTACATTAATATAACTATTTTCCATAATGGGTATAATGTTAATAATACTGAGATTATCAATCTTTCTTTACAAAATCAGATATATGTTTTAAGTAATTTAAATTGCACAGTGACTTAGAAATTGTACTATGAATTTATGAAATATTGTTAGCAATAGGATATTGCTAAGAAACTAAACTGAATAAAAAGTTAAACTATACTTTTCCTAAAAATATAATATTGCATCTAAATTAACAAAAATAGTTATAAAAGTATAAAACAAAAACAAATAAATAATATTAATTTAAGAGATTTCCTTCCTTCTGAAATAAGATATGAAAATTTCTATAGTGTCAAAGAACTTTTGCTATAGAATCATTAAAACTAATTGCATCTAATGGGGCGAAAATAATTCCATAGTGGCAAAGACATTTTACTACAGAATCATTAGGTACTGCTTAAAAAAAATAAGATCTTGCATTTAAACTAACAAAAGCAGCTCTAACAAAATAAATAAGAAAAAAAAAAACAAGAGTAGTAATAATTTAAGTATATTCTTTCTTTGCGAAACAAGATATACTTACATACTAGTTATTATCTCATTGTTAGTTAAACTATGAAAATTTCTTTAATGGCAGAAAACGTTTATAATATAATTATTAAATATTGTTTTAAACAGTAGCGCATTGTATCTGAATTGACAAAAATAATTTAGTAAAATAATAAAAACAATAATTATTGAAATAAATTATATAAATTTCAGTTGTGTTATAGACATTTTACTATAGCATCATTAAATATTGTTTAAGAAAAATAGGGTATTGCATTTATATTAACAATAATAATTCTAACAAAAGGGAAATGATTCATAAAATAAATAATCATAATAATCAAACAATAAAAAATCTGAGTGAATTTATTTGATTGTAAAGTTATTATATCTATTTAATTTTTTCAAAGCTTTGTTCCTATAAAAAAATCTTTAGTATCAACAAAATCTTACCGTGGAATTATCAAATATCGTATAACCAAAATAGGATGTAGAATTTTTATTAACAAAAAATATTCAAAAAAAAAAATAATGAGTACATCAAATATTCCTTATGAAATAAGACATGTCCAAGTACTTACTTAAATTTTCATAATTTCATTTACGATATGAAAATTTCTATAGCATCGAAGAAGTTTTACAATAGAATCATTAAATATTTTTACACCAAAAGGGCCAAAAATAATTTTAACAAAATAAAAATGTCACAAAAAGTAATTAATAGAATAAAACATATAAAGTTCCATAGTGTCAAAGAAATTTTACTACAGGATCATTAATTATTTAAGAAAAATAGGGAATCACATCTAAAAACAGCTAAATAATTCTAAAAACAAAAAAAATTAGTCCATTATTTCTTTGCGAAATAAGATATCTCCAGGTCCTTAAATAATCATTATATTTTCAGTTACTATATGAAAATTTTGAATTTCCAATGTCAGAGAAATTTTACTATAAAATTAATAAATATTATTTTTTTTTTAAATATGTATATTCCATCTAAATCTCTATAGTTTCAAAGACATTTTACTATAGAATCCTTCAATATTGCTTAAGAATAATGGGATATTCCATCTAAATCATCATGAATGATTATAACAAGGGAAATCTCAAATTTCTTGTGAAATTAGAACATTCATTTAATTAGTATTCAAAGCTTTAAATATTATATAAAACCATCCTATAAAATCATGAAATAATTTGTTCCATTTGGTTGATAAGTGAGTTAAGATCACATTGATCTCATTAAATATTTCTAAAAGAATAATATTTCAATCTAAATTATTATTTAGTTAATTTTAATATTCCGTGTATAGTTAAATAAATATTAAAAGTGTTTCAACAAATACCCTAAAATCACAGACGGATTTACGTGGGGATTTTCGGCTGAAGTCCCCCCCTCTACCCCTCAAAAAAGGTAAAATATAACCATGTTTTATGAAAAAAAATATCTTTAAAAGTATTATTGTTCGTTTAATTACAGGTAATAGGACTTCAACAATCAATTAAAGACCATTTCATAAATGTAGTTAGTTTCTTTCTCTTTTCCGAAGTCATTATCCTAATAAGTTTATACAAAAAAAAAATCTTTCGGGCTGAAGTCCCCTGTAAAATAAAATCCTGGATCCGTTAGTGTCTGAAACGTAGGAAGCTGTTATGTATATATCATTAAGGAATGTCATGCATTATTCCAATTTAAAAGTTTTTAACATCAATATAGCAAATAACTAATTTTCATTAGGTAGCTTTTCAATACACTTTGCACTATAAAACAGTAAAACACTAACACTTTTAAAATATTTTAAATTATCACGACACCTTGAGAGACCTAACCGCTATCGACGCTAACACTAAACTGAAAGGAAGACGGTAAGTCAGACATATTTAAGTACAACCGTTCCTATAATTTGATTTCCTGCTGAAATTTCCGTTGCACGGCCATTTTAATTCAATATCCTCTCTTCGAATTATTTCGACCAGTACACCTTAAAAATATCATTTCCTTTTTATTAACGATACAACATAATTAAAGTTATGAATGCTAAAAACTCTGTTCTTGTATTATTGAATATTTCGATGCAAGTATCGTTAGGGTAAAAACACGACTGACAGCACATCAATAACTGATATCCTTTTTGAAAAATGGGAAAATATTTTAGAAACCTATAGGGCTCTATTTCATAAATTTGTGGCTTCTATATTCCCTATTTATATATTTGTTTTGCTTTATTCTTGTCGGAAACCTTTACCGAAATAATGAAATGAAAATATATTATATTATTCTGGGACTATTGCCCCTTTAGAACAAATTATAAGTATAGATTGCATGTCTGTGTGGTCATAAATAAATTATATATTTACAATACGAGTTAATTAAAAATCAGAATATAGAAAAAAACAAGAAAATTGTACATATATATGAGAAACTAAAATAACCTAAATAAATTGAGGTAGTCTCTGGGAATACTGAGATAGTTCTCTAAGGTATATTTCGTAATCAGTCGGATTGAGAAAGGAGTAGATGTTTAAAGAGGAGAGGTTTGAAAGAGGAAACTGATTGTACGTGTCGAATATCAGCAGGAATGGAATTCCAGAGGGAGGCGGCTTAAAATTGCAAAGGATTTGTCAAACGCAGCAGTTCGGTGAGGAGGAGGATAGAGGTCGTAAGTACGAGATCTAGTGGGACGGGATTGGGTGGAGTATTTGAATTGTAAGCTGTGAAAAATATAGGAGGGTCGATGAGTACCAAAATAGAAAGTTCCCTCATAATCAACTTAGTGTCCCAGAAACAACGATCTATCAGTAAGGGCATACTTGAAGTTAGTATTTTTCTCTTTAACTACTTCAAATTTATCTTAAAATTTTTGTTTTATCCTTTCTTAGAGTTTCTTTTCTGTCTTTTAGCCCAATAATTACAGAAATTGCAAAATTTAATGGGTTTCAGCTACTGCAACCTTTTGCCAGTTGTTTAAAATACAGAATTCGCAAAAATTTGAATATATATATATATATATATATATATATATATATATATATATTCAGTATAAGGGGTCTTAAAAATTGACATTCTCCACCCTCTTGAAAAAAAAATTAATATAGGTTTTCCTATTTCCAAAAACAGGGTTTTCATAGTTTCCAGAATTTACCGTTAAATTATTATTATTTTGCATAATTGTTCATCCTTGGCCTCATACCTGCCAGCTATAGGAACATTCCAAATCAAACAAGTGCCTGTTATAATAAAAATATTCTCTTAATTTTCAATTTTTTAAAATTCATATAAATTTCATGAATTTTAAATGGAGAAATAGATATAAAGACGAATCCAAAAAAAACAAACAATTTTTTTAAAAATTTGGAAATACAATCAGAGGTCACCCGAGGATGATCCTCCTTTATCGGCATTACTATCCGCCTTTTACTTTCAAAATGGCGACCGAAAAACCTGCGTTGCTATAGACTGTAGCTCCTAAACGAATGTACCGATTTGAATGAAACTTCGCTAAAGTCATTTTCTCGACGACCTTTAAATTTATCTATACAACATACTTCAACTAAAAGAAGCTGGAAAAAAAGTTACGAGGGATGGTAAAATTAAATTCCGAATAACTCAAAAAGTATACTTTTTTTTAATATTGTATGGTTGTTTAAAAGTTTACGGAATATCAAAAAAAAAAAAAAAAATCGTTAAAATCGGACAATTAGGAGCAAACATATGGTCTCCAGTTTTTTTTTTTTAAAATGTTCTACTCCATATGTTATATCCTTTGGTTGGTTTTTAAATTTGAATGTGCTACTGAAGTAATGCTATTTTTATTACTAATGATAGCATATTACTAATGATTAAAAAAAAAGTTTAAAAGAAAATAATAAACCATTGTGAAACAATTTGCAGCGTTTTTTATTTGTAGTTAACAAGCGGGCATTACTGTATGTACTCCTATTATGTGCATGAATTGTTTCCAGATTAATTACAAATTATTCTTGCTGTCTAATTAGTGAGAGTTGCTTGCATTCCAATCTTACTTTCTGAGAATAATCAGTATTTTCCTGGATATTTCGGTTATCCTGCTATGCCTCCTACCATCTTTATCTTTGATAGTTATGACCGTAATGGTTGGAGATGCGTCGATGAATAAATATTGGATCATAGAAGGGGTCTTAAACGGAAGAGCAATCTGTGGAGGAAGAAGAGGTAAGAAGGGAAGAGAGGACTTTGGGATGGTCCTATTAGCGGAAGCGGCTCTATCGGATTACAATAAAGGCTGGATGGGGCCCACTGATGACTTGATTCCACATCCTGGTCACTCCACCACCGCCTCCTGCATACCAACTCCCGTCTGCCTGCCCTTTCCAATCACCATCCTATCCTTGCTTTATTCTTCAGGATTAACGAAATTCCTACTTTATAAAACAACCTAACTCATTCGCAATTAAGTTATCTTTTTCTGTATTGTGGTACTGCCTTATAAGTGCAGTTCGATAATATCTGATGTAACCGATTCATCGTGGCCGTTATGGAATTTAGAAGAACAAGAGTCTAGAAACCATGGTATTAATACTGAAATATTTATGAAACCAACTCAGCTATAATCAGAACATATATTAACAGGATATTAAATAAATACAAACAACATTTGCAGGACGGAGATAGGATAACATTGCATAGCTCATCTTATAGTGAGCATTTAAACCTTTTTCTTAACAATGATCAGACCCTCCAGTATTTGTTGATACCGACTAATTTCAAATATACGAAACTCTTAATGCAGATCCGTCTCTCGGGAAGATATATGATCAAGATTTCTGTAAATAATAAAATTGTGAAAATTACTCCAAAACTGTAGTGCAAAATGAACAACACTAAAGAAAAGGAAACACTTCATCATATATATATATATATATATATATATATATATATATATATATATATATATATATATATATATATATGATATTTACAACTCCATTAAGAAAGAATACATTAAGTAAATGTGGTAACAGAAAATAAAAACATGAAAACACTTGTTGAGAAACTACCCACTGCATAGCACTCTAAAAAAAAATGTATTTACAATAGAAGTTCTCGAGGCCATCTTCTTTTCTTCTTTTCAGACGCCATAACATTTTTCTTTTCTTTATAACTTTTTTCCTGAATTTTTCGGGAATTTAGTCTATATACGAAAATTGAAAGAACAATGATTAAAAAATTACAGGAAAGTTTCATCAAAATCGTTATAGCCGTTTTTGCGCTACAGTCTATATAAAAACATGTTTTTCATTTATTGCGCGCAAGCAATTTTTATGCTGTATCACCATAAAGCTAATTTACTTCTTTTTATATAGGTCTATGTTATGCGGCCTTTACACAGACCAATATTCCTTTGTGAATCATTGGTTGAAACACGAAAATTGAATTTGCAATTCTATACTTTCAATTGCGTTTCCCCAAAAATATGATATTTGCTCTTAACACACGATACACAGGTGGCATAGAATTAAATACCACTTAGACCGAGATCATCGATTTCTTTTTTGTTTTCTGGTATTGTCATAATGTTCATATCCCATTACAAGCAAATTCAGATCAATAATTTACACTCTTATTTTTTCGGGCAGTGAGTTGTAGAAACGGATACACAATTTTGTTTTCCCAGATAATAATAATTTTTTCTTCGTTCATGATAAATAATAGGACGAAACTACCATTTTCCATAATATCGGTGCATACTTGGAGTTTTTTTTTACCTAATTTTTATTCATTTTAAAATTTTCTTAATGTACATATATTCCCCTATATATACTTGTTGATTCAAAAAAGTTCCTTGAGTTGATTCTTGGTGTCGCTCCATGATGTAATTACTTTAGCAGTTGGTATTTCCTCCGCCAAGGTTGTGCAATGACAGCTCGAGTCGGCCTAATACAGAGGCACAAAGCCACCAAGTTGGAACAAGACGTAGGAAATGACTGGTGTGTCGATCCGAGGGTAAGGGAAACTTGGAGTAGTTGCTGCTCAGCCATTGATCGCTGTTTGGCGTTGCCGCGTAATGGAGGTGCCATCGGAAACAATAGCGTTGCGTCCTTGTGCGAGTCAATGCGATAGTCTCAAGTTGTTTGCGGAGGCCCTACTTCTAACTTGTAACTGCCATTATCAACCAGCGGCGAGTGTACCATGCACTTCATTGTTTCTTTAACCACCGTTATTCTCGATTTCATAAAATCCCCGATGAGAGCACACGTGAATACCAAAAATCGGTGGTACAGATCCTAAGTTATCAAATTATTAACATCCGCCTGAAACTTCGTAAATAGCTTCATGTGTGACCAGTGTGAATAAAAAAAAAAATAGCTTCAAAAGTGTGACCAGTCATTAACCATAAAACATGTTTTGGAAGAGTGCCCTTCTTACGCCGCAAGGTTAAAAGATCTCGGATCACCCCAGAATATATCAGCAATTCTGGGAAATCAAGAAGAAATCATTACCAAAGTTATCAAGTTCCTAGATAATTAAAGACTTAAACAAAATATATAACAAGTTTATAAATCGTGATCCTTTGCATATTTATTATTTGTTATTTATTTACTTCATTTCATTTTATTCTTTTATTTTAAAAGTTCATTTGGTTATTAATTTCAATTCATTTATTGATTTTATTGCTATTTTCTTAAAGTTTATTTATTTATCTCTTCTATCTTATTATCTATAAATGTCTATTGTTATTTATATTTATTTATTTTATTCTATCAATCCTTTTATTCAATTATTTTTATCCTTTTTTTTATTATTAATTTTTGGGCCAACCATCCATACAGTATAAAAGAAGTGTTATTTAGTTGATTGGGTTCTGATGAAACAAATATTCGAAACAAACAAATAAACAAGCTTCATCTAATCATAACCTGCAACTTTTTTTTTGTCGAAAATTCTCGAAATTGGTGGCGTTTTCGATATAGAGACGGCAAACTTTGTCTATTTAATTGGATATATAACACCAATTTACTTTCACAACATCGAGAGAAAAACAAAAACAACTAAGCTTTAAACCAAACGAAGTGAAAACATCAACAAGCCGAGATTAATAATTTGAAATATAAAATATAAATAATAGCTCATTCAAAAGAGGATGAAGTGCTGAACAATTTCCTCGCTGACAGTATGCAGTTCCGGTTTTTAGTTTCTGAGGTATTTTAAATAATACACTTATAAATGATATGGCCACTACGAATATGCCAGGTAACGTCCGTAGAAGACTGAAGAGGAGCTGGATGAGGGACCTCCTCGCCTAATGTAGATATCACGCAGAGTGAGGTGCCGCTGGGCACTGATCCTCCTCATGCCTTTCATGACATTATATTTAGCAATCGATCTCACATTCACTGGTTGTCATTACGATTGTCACAGGTGTGAATAAAACATTAAAGCTAATATATATATATATATATATATACATACATATACATATAAGTTGCTTTCCAATTTTGATCAGTTGATAATAAAAGAAATAAAAAAAATAGATAAACAAAAATTGGTGTACAAATAATGAAGAACGAATTAATAGTTGATGTACATATTTTCAGTAGTATCTATTTACGATTTTATGGGGACTGGATGGTTAAGAAATGATTGAACAGGCGGGATTTAAAGGTAGGAATGGTATTAGATTGACGGATATGGGAAGGGATGGAGTTCCATAGAGATAAGGATTGGATAATGAACGATTTGTCGAAAGCAGCGGTTCGGTGGGCCCTTATGTATAAATCAGAAGAGCGGGAACGAGTATTGCGGGAACGAACAGAGGATTTGAATTGAAGAAGCTCGGAGATGTATGAGGGACGGTGAGTGGTGTGACATGGTTTTATTTTATTATAGTGACTTTATTAGATTATATTATAGTGGTTTTATACACATTATAGTGACTTGGTTGCTCATTTTAAATTTATTTCACCTTGTACACTTTTTTATTATCGGCCTACTTTTGCTTAAATAACAATCACATATTATGATGGAATAAGATGTGATTATAAGAATAAAATAAAGCAGAAAAAATCAATTAAAAAAATTATAAATAATTACCATTTACAACACAAAAACAAGCCTAATTTATTCACAAATAATTGCAAAATATTTTAACTTTTTACGAAATTTTTATATAGGTATATAAATGATTTGGTATTACTTCTTCCGATAAAACTTAAAAGAAAATGAAATGTATTGATTTATGGATTAACATGTTCTACTTCAAAGGAAATAAATTATTTAAATATATTTGTATAATTAATATTTGTTTTAATTATACATAACTTAGGATAACAGTTTTCGATTGAATTAACACCAGAGAAAATTTTATTATAGCTCTTACGTTTCTCCACCCTGAATAGCTCTTTCGCCTTACCTTCAATCCATTGCTTCTAGAGACTTCATCATGATAAAATCAACGGGCTGTAAACATCTAAGTAAATTCCTTGGGAAATTTCCCTGAAAATGTATTCCTCTTATTTCTTGATTCGGTTATTTATTGCAACTAATTAAATAATTACTCACGCATATATATATATATATATATATATATATATATATATATATATATATATATATATATATATATATATAGATATAAGTTATAAAGTAAAGGTAACAAAGAGATAAAACAAACAATGATAAAATATAGGTAACGACATAGAAAGTTATATATAAAAAGGCGGTACATACTTAGGAATCTACTTTGTGTAAAATGTTAGAATAATGACAAAATTAAAAAAAAAATCAACTTGATAAAATAAACAAAGTAATAAAAAATGAAACAAAAAAAGAAATTAAATGGAATATAAATATTAGGATTAACTAATAAAACTTTAACTAATAAACAACTTTCCCCTACGATTTATTTATATTATTTAATATTTCATTTCATTTATAGTTTATTGCATTATGCTGTTGTCTCATAATTATTTACTTTATTATAACTTCCTCAGTTTGTACTTGAGTTTCTAAGTTATTTTATAATATATGAGTACCTGTGCTACAGCACTGGCGGATCTACGGGGGGCGCTTTCGGGCTGAAGCCCTCCCCCTCCAAAATGGTAAAATATAATCATGTTTTATGGAAAAAAAAGTTTAAAAATACCTATTAAAGTATTATTGTTCGTTTAATTACATTTAAAAGGACTTAAGGAATCACTTAAACACCATTTAATATAGGTAGTTAGTTTCTTTCTGTTTTTCCAAAGTAATTATCGTTATTTTTATGAAAAAAAAGCCCCCTCCCCCCAAAAATTAAATCCTAGATCCGCTAGTGTGCTATAGTAACCTTTAGTAATCCAACTTGTCCCAGTTGAACAAATCCGATATCTTGGACTTCTCTTGGACAAACGACTGACTTGCAATCCTGATATCAGACTGAAATGACAAGAAACTGCCCGCCGTTTCCGACTACTCCAGCACTTATTCTATGCTTCCAGTTAATTACAAAAGACTCATATACATGATTACAATTAAATCTATTTAGACTTACGGAATTGAGCTTTATGGCTTCACTAAGCCATCGAATTCCTCTCTTATCCAATCCTTACAATCCAAAATCCTTCTTAAAATTCTCAAAGCTTCTTACTTTGTCACAAATGAAATCATCTATAACGACCTTAATGTCCCTTATGTTTCTGACCTGGCCCAATCCAGATACCTATCCTTCCATAAAAAACTTCAGAACCATCCAAACCTTCGCGTTTCTAACATTTCTTCTTCTTCGATCCGTTCGATCCTCCGAGACGTCTGAAAAAAAAATGGTATCGAAATCTCCTCTTGTAAATACATTTTTAGAGTGCTACTGGTGGGTAGTTTCTCAACAAGTGGTTTTAGGTTATTATTATTGTTGTGTTCACATTTGATGAATTTATTTTTATTTCTAACACAATTGTAAATATCATAAATAAAAAAACTAAATAAAAATATGGTGTGTGCTTCAGACCACACGATATAAGTAAAAATATCAACAAGGTGAGATTAATAATATGAAATATAAATTATAAATAATAGGTCGTTACAAATATGATGAAATGCTGAACATTACTCTCGCTTACAGCATAAAGATCCGATTTTTAATATCTGAAATTTTTTAAGCCATAAGTTCAACCAACCTTATCATTTGGTTTTCAACATTATTTTTTCATTTTCGCCTCCCTAACAAGGCATCGCGTTAAGATACAATTTTGAATTATAGGCTATCAGAGATGATGATATGCTGAACAATTTTCTCGCTTACAGTATGCAGTTCCGATTTATGGATTATAAGATATTTTCATGCATATGTAAAAATATTTTAATTAGTCGACTCTAGCCGACTTTACACGAGCGTTAATACCGAAAGAAATCTGATGGATCAATCTAATTCACTCTCGACAAAAAATGTAAAACGCGCCTAATGAAGTTTTCACTTAAAAAAAAATGATTTTATAAGTTCTTAAATTCGTTCCCGTTATTTTACAACTTTCTGTGTTGTTACCGTTAACAATTTCTCTCATGACAATATGAAGTAAACTATTCCTTCAACATAATTAATTGTGTTATTGTTTCGTGTTTTTTTTTTTGTATTTTTATGGAAATTATAAGCCTTCTATTGTAAGCGTTTTTTTTCTAACACCTCAAAATGTTTATTTAATCAAATTACATATATAGTACTATTTTAAGCGAAAAATATACAGTCTATTTATTGAGTTACATAATGGTCTTTTGAAGCGAGAACTAAAGCAGTTACACGAGGTGGTAAGCACATCTGTGATTTCCCTGTTAAAAGCCGTTTAACCTAAGCACCATCTCCGATTGCAATTGAAGCAGGGAATTGTGATCCTGCCATTGATAGGCCTGAAATCCTCAAGCTCCTTGTTGATACCCCTTTGCCAATCGAATGCAATGCTATTTTAATTCTTTTAATCCGTATTTTTTTTCTTTTATTTATTTAGAAATATAATAATCTGTCACGTGGATAACAATTATAGTGAGAAATGAACACATCACACCATATATACAGAAAACATTAAAGGTCATACCTATATAACATATCTATATACATTAATCTATATGCCTATAGAGAATACATAAATACAAGGGAACCTCAAGCCAGGCTTGTCCTTCTAACTATAGAGAAAAAAGCAGGACTCCAAGAGATCTCTCAACCGCGTGGCTAGTGCTACAGCCAGTGGAGATTAGGCGTGAGCGCTTTAGCAACATACACTCATGTCTTGAGTGGAGAATCTGGCTATTGTCAAAACTCTAAGATACAACAAAAGATCTCTGGGCCACAGCCTCTTCAATCTTCGAGGAGGATTGTAGGGATGAGTGGAACTATATAGGGATTGTGCAATCCGAATTGGATGATTTGTAAGGTTCTGGAACTCGTAACTCGTAAAAACTTTCAACTGGAACTCGTAAAAAAATTTAGCGATAAGGTCTAGAACAAATGGAATATTAAGGTCATGATGTAGGGTTTTGTTGGTTACATAGAAAGGAGCATCGACTATCAACTCCCAATTAATTATTATATACTTAATTACCCCCAATATTAAATCATTAAAAAAAATTAAAATACCTTAAGGGCGGTATGTATTATTGATAATGAATAATTTTATTTATTTATGGTTTTATTTATTGAAGGTGATACCGCTGATTGTTAAAATTGTAGTAACAAAAAATTGTCAGAATATGCAGTCATGCCGATATTTATTTATCTATATTTTCGTTATTTCTAAAGTTTGAAACCGAAATAAAAATTGTATTTAAAAAAAAAAATCGGTATTACTGGAACTTTTACTGTCGATAGTTTGCCAGTTCTTTTGGAACTAGAACTTTTTCTAGTAAAGGTTATACAAAACTCATATTTTTAAAATTTTATATTTAAAAGTTTTGTCAATTTCTGCAAAAATTCGATGTAAAAAATTGTATTCTTAGCTACTCAAGCAAACGCCACATAAGAACTATATGTAATTAATTTAAGACAAATTATAAATCTAATCTAAGCCCAATTACCGTTTATTTCTTATTAAATAAAAGTTAAACTTTTTCCTTAAATCTACAATTTAATAAAATAAAAAGTTGCTTACAACTTTTATTTCAAAAACTGTTTTAATAAATAGTTTTACTGGAAGATTTTGAAAAATTCCATAAAACCCCTGTTTATTTCATTTGTTTCTTTTAATTTTGAAGTTATATAACACTGTAACTTAAATAATTCCTGACAGTCAACTTTTGGTAGCAAAATATCACTTCTATCGTTCATATTTATTATTCTTAGGATCCTAAATGTCCAAGAATTAAATTTACTTTTCTTCTTCTAATAAATAAAATTAATAATGCGTTACGAAAATAGTGAGCGGGAATTGATATGGGACCAATTATCTAGGCATTTGAAGAAAATCTTACTACGGTCAGTACTGAAATTCCTAAAAATTTGGACCGTGATGTCTAGATGATATAAGACGAGTGAAAATTTTGAGACAAAAACATTTTTTAATCACTCACACTCATAATAATAGTCTTGGTAGTGAAGAATCAACATTAATACTTTAAATATTTTTTAAAATATTAATAAGACTATTTTTATTTATACTTTTTATTCAAACTTTCTAAACATCATTTCTAATAGCCTTCACCAACTATGTGCCTATAATATATTCAGAAAGCTAAAATGGAGCCGAAAAATGCCTTCTGTAAGACGATTTAAGTACTTTGATAATTCAGATAAATAAACGATGTTTAACAAAATAGTTCCGATTGGTTTGTTTTTATTTTAGTTTTTTTTTTATCTTATTAAAGAATGGAAATGATTAAATAATAAAGACAAATAAAGAAATAGCCGGTTTGTTTCTGTGTTACACCATCAAAATAGTCATAATATTTCATTAACGTTTTTAATACAGAAAAATTCATTTCAAATATTTTAATACTAATTATTTACTTGTTGGATGATATTTTCCTGTAATTAATAACCTCGAATTTTTTTTAATTGTCTGTTCTTTTTCCCTATATTTTTTTTTACGAACTTCCTTTATATCACTTTCCTCATTTTTTTTTTTATCTTTCTTTTGTTCTTCCTTCTTTTATTTAATAAATTTCCTCCCCACGGAGTCTCTGGAGAAATCCATCATCTCATATTTTTTTTCTCTATCTGTGCCAGATCCGTTACAGCGTTTCCTCCTACACGCAAAACATTAATACCTTGTAATTTGTCTTTTGCAAAAGCCGTTTTTATTCCTTCATTTTATTTTTTTTTAATTTTTGAGTTTTAATGTACATCTGTTTTTAGATCTTTGAAATTTTTTAAAATTTTAATTATAAAAATATTAATTTCGAATAGAAGTCAGCAATGCTTCTTTTTATTCTGACTTACAGGGAGTAACAGTTAACAGTTATTAACAGCCACATTGTTATTAAAAAATATTATTATCATTTCTAAGACGTCAACAATTTTTTTTTGTTATATAGTCAATATTTTCTATAATATATGATTAAAAAAGAGTGGTAACTATTTAAAAACGTCTTTAATAAAATTTAATCAATACTCATTGAAATTCCATCATATATTAAAACCAAATTAAAAGAATTGTTAACATAGACTATATAAAATATAATTCTTCAAAATTATTAGGAATTTTTCAGACAGCCTGATGATGGCTGTATGTCAAAACTTATTATTATACATAAATTAAAATGAATAAAATAAAATTGTAATACAGAAGATTATTTTTTTTCTATTGAATTGAAAGAGTCACAACTAATCTACTTTTATTTTTTCTTTAACAGTTTTTGTACAATATTTTCATGAGGTGAGAAGATTTATTTTATGAAATTTTTCAATGCAGTACCTTTTCTGCGTAAGACTAGTATATTTTAATTTAGACGTTGTCACTGCTGTGCATGTTTGATCCTTGCCCCCTTTAATATTCTAGAGTCTAGCGGTATTGGTTCGAATTATATCTGGGAGGATCGAGATTGATCCTTCCTGCTATAGTTAAATAGTTACTGGAGTTCCTCAAGGTAGTATCCTAGGTCCTATTCTTCACATCCTATTCTATACAGCTGATATCCCAACCCATCCAAACACCGTCATTACAACCTATCCCGATGACACATGTGTTCTATCAGTTCATAACGACCCAACAATTGCACCCCAAACTCTCCAATCACATATCACAAACCTTGAAGAATGTTGTCAAAACTGGAGAATTAAAATAAATTTCAATAAATCCCAGCAAATTACCTCTACCCTTTGTCGTAAACCTATGACTTCCTGTCCTTCAATAATACCCCACAAATTCCTGTTGAACAAATCCGATATCTAGGTCTCCACCTATAAACTTCTCACTTGGAATCCTCCTACGAGACTGAAACCACAAGAAACTGCTCGCCATTTCCGCCTACTCCAACACTTACTATACAAACTATCTAAACTTCCCATTAATTACAAAAGACTCATATACATGACCATAATTAGACCTATTTGGACTTACGGAGTTGAGCTATCGGACTCCACTAAACCATCTAATTTCTCACGTATCCAATCTTTACAATCCAAAATCCTTCGTGAAATCCTTAATGCTCCTTACTTTGTAACAAATAAAATAATCCATAATGATCTGAATGTTCCTCATGTTTCCATTCCTGTCCTTCCATAAGAAACTTCAGAATCATCCCAACCCTCTTGTTTCTAACCTTGATTCCTCTTTAATTCCTGATAACCCTCCGAAGCGTCTGAAAAGAAGATGGCCTCGTGATCTCATAATTTAGAGTGGTTAAATTAAAGTGCTACCAATGGGTAGATTCTCTACAAGCCTTGTCATGTCATGGATTTATCTGTATGTATATTTAATGTATCTGGATTTATTAAATGTATATTAAATATACAGTTGTAAATTTCATAAATAATAAGAAAACAAAATTTAAATAGGTATGATTGCAACTAAAAAAAAAAAACTAGTTCTTCCCCTCCTCATACGTCAGATATGGCAACACCTATACATACTGTTAAATTATAGTTGTGTAAATGATTGTAATGGTTGTCCACACCTGAAGATATTAATCACTCAACATCAAACATTGAACAGATGTTTGCAAGGTCTTGATGAGTCCTGGTAAGCCCTGATTGAATTCCAAGAACCGCCCTTTATGAACATTATACTTGTGTCCCTCCTATTCATTGATGTAAAACGATAGTTTCACTGGCGTTACAGGAAATGTATTCTCGTTTCTAGTAACCGAAATCGGCATCTGAAACGGTTAATCCTCTAGTAGCTAATTAACTTGCTTCTATAGAGTAGGGTACCTAACCCTTCCAATAGGGGAAGACAGAAACTTGCATTCAATTTCTAATGAAAGAAAGTGAATGTTTGATTTTTGTCTCATATTTGTAATAAGTCGTAAAATTCAAAAAACTTTATTCTATTTATTTTATTTTATTTTTAAATAAATGTTTCTCTCTCTGATTAAAATTGGAAGGAATTTTTTTGGTTTAACGCCTCAAAAACATATTGAAAATTGAATGATAAAATAACAAAAGAAGTATGGTTTGCAGAAATTATAATATATTAAGAATTTCTCATCCTATATATATTTCTAAAACGTAATTTTTGTCACCATAACTTCGTCAATTCTTTATCAAATAAAATGATTGACCACTCATTTTGAAGATATTCTTCTCCTTCACATGTGAAAAATATTCCTGTCCCCTCGAAATTTCTATAAAAAAAGTTATAGAGAAAAATAAATTTTATTCCCGAATAACTCAAAAAGTATGCATTTTATGTGTTAAATGGGATATTGTAATCGACCAAGGACAAAATATAAATTCCTTACATAATACATAGGATCTATTGATTTCCTTATTATTTTGCTATTTCTTCACCAAACAAAATTTTCTGCAAATTATTTGCACGGGATTACTAGTTATAATATTTTTTGAAATTGACAATATAATTTTAGAAGTTTTGTTATTTATTTGCTGTTTAAAACGACTTACAGTTAAATTGTGATAATTCTTTGCTAATTTATTATAATAATTTTATTAATAAAATTAGAAATAATAATAATGTTTAATCATTATAATTATCATTCTAAAAGTATAAATTACGTAATAAGCAATATTTATATAGCAGGTTTAATTGTGTTTGAAATAAATTATATAAATATAATTATTTATATTTTTAACATTTTTTTTTTCCTTTTTCAGGTAAGCCTAAGAATTAAATGAATTCACCACCTTAAGACATATTAGAGTGAAAAGAACGAATTATATTAGGCAGGTAAACAATTTATAACTTTTTATTTTATTTTGGTGGAAAATGTATACTTTAGTAGGACCTTAATGAAAGTAAATGTATTTATTTGGTAGTATCTTTCGTGGCCCTCCTTGGGTCCATAAATCATTCTTGGGCACACTTAGCCTCTGTATAGAGTTTACTTCATCCTTCATTGATCAGGAGGAACAAATCTTGTTGTTGAGTGTGGTGCTGATTATGGTTCGTTTCAAAAATAAAAAAAATGGCTGAAACGTGGTGAAGGGCCTCAGTGATTCTATCCGTTGAGATAATGTGAATTATGTCTAATGTGCGTAACATATAATAATAAGCTTTTTTTTTTTTTTTTTTTTTTTGTCCTTCCCTTCCTCGCCGTTAAGGCTATACGGGATTTTATATCATACGAACTCGTGACTATTTTATATCATGTGATTGATATATCAGGTTGCCGGGCAACGGCGGTGCTGTGCACACGCGTTATCCCATTCGGCTACCCCGCCCAAATAATAATAAGTTATATGTAATTTACATTTTAAATTATTCTCTTGTCGTAAGCCAACGACTGCCTGTCCTACAGTTTCCTTTAACAATACTCCACTTATCCCTGTTGAGCAAATCCGATACCTAGGACTCCACCTGGACAAACGACTAACTTGGAATCCTCATACTAGACTGAAACGACAAGAAACCGCTCGACGTTTCCGATTACTTCAGAACTTACTAGACAGACGCTCTAAACTTCCCATTAATTACAAAAGACTCATATACTTGACTATAATAAGACCTATTTGGACTTAGAAATTGATCTATGAGGCTCCACTAAACCATCAAATTCCTCTCGCATCCAATCCTTATAATCCAAAATCCTTCGTAAAATCCTCAATGCTCCTTACTTTGTCATTAATAAAATTATCCACAAAGACCTTAATGTTCCTTATGTTTCAGATCTGGTACAATCCAGATACCTATCCTTCCACAATAAACTTCAGAATCATCCCAACCCTCTCGTTTCTAGCCTTGCTTCCTCTTCAATTCCTGATAACCCTCCGAGGCGTTTGAAAAGAAGATTGCCCCGTTATCACCTAATGTAGTCAAATCATTAGAGTTCTACCATTGGGTAGTTACTCAGCAAGTGTATTCATGTCATTATATCTATTATGTCTAAATTTACTAGATGTATTTATTTAATACAGTTGTAAATGTCATTAAGAAATTAAAAAAAAAATATTCTCTTAAACATTTTTTATTGAATAATATTACATTATGTCACTAAGGACATTAGTAATTAGTGATACTGGAGTACCTTCACACCGTATGTAGAATATATAAAAATAAATTAAATAAAACAACAATAAATAAACATACTACAAATAAATATATAACAGGGTATCTCAGTTCTTGAGGGACAAACTCTGAGGAGTGATTCTAAAAGAAATTTCCAACAAAAAAGTATAATTGATACATGGGCCGAACCCGAATGGAAATGGAGTTAAGACCAATGTTGTGTCTTCCTAAATTATTAAAAATAATAACATTCTAAGCTAATTATTGCAAATGAGACAAAAGTTTATAAGAAAACCGTACTTGAATTTACTAAGATCAAATATAAAAGGGACTTACAGGAGGTCTAATAAGAGCGATGTACTGCTGCGTACGAATCTGGAATACAAAGATATGCTGCTCTTGTATGGGTACTGTAACAGCAACTGTCGTATTAGAGCTCCTAAAAGTCCCTTTTATCATTGACCTTAGTAAATTTAATTATTGTTTTCTTAAATATAATTTTATATCTTTTACAATGGCGTGTATAGAATTTAATTATGTTGAATAGTTATAGAGTATTTTCTTCTCATTCAATGACCACCTTTTTTTTTTCTTTTTTTTTTAAATTTATTTATTGAGTATTAAAACAATCTGTCTCTTGGACATTGGTTATAGTGAGGTAGGATAGCATTCACACTATATGTACAAAAAATGTAAAACAAATAGAAGCAAAATAATAATCAAGAAGTATATACAGTAAATAATAAAATAACCTAAAAATGAGAAAATTAAAACTAAATAAAAAAACACATGCATACCTATATTCAATCAGGCGAGGGAACTCCAGGAGAACTCTGCGCTACTCTCCCAACCGCGTCTCTGGTACTATGGCCAGCGGAGATTGGTCGAGAGCACTTTAGTCACATACACTCGTGTCATGAGAGGAGAATCTGGCCATTGCCAGAACTCCAATATATGCAATCTAAAAAAGGTAGCGAGGCCACTGCCGTTTCAATTTTCTTGGAGGATTATAGGATGCGCTTGATGTTAGAAAATTTTGCTGTTCCCCACAGTTCTAGTCCGTAACTCCAAATAGGTTTCAGTATTGTCTTGTAGATCAGTAGCATGTTTTCAATGGAAAGTTTAGATCTTCTGTTTAGTAGTCGGTATAGTTGGCCGTATCGTCGGTTTAGTTACTGTCTTTGAAGTATAGTATGTGGGTTTCAGGTTAGTAGTCTTTTTCAAATGTTTTTCAAATTTCGATATATAAATTAGAATTCACCCGAGGATGATCCTCCTCATCGACATTACTACCCGCCTTTTACTTTTAAAATGGCGGCCGATAAACCCGCGTTGCTATAGACTGCAGCTCCTAAACGAATGTACCGATTTCAATAAAACTTCGGTAAAGTCATTTTCTTGACGCCCTTTGTGGTTTGAATACTACTTAGAAAATTGAAATTAATTTTTTACAGTAGAAAAATCTCATAAAAACCTACATAAGATATAAATGAAAAAAATTATATTACAATCATTAAAAGTGCAAGAAAACTAAATATAATTTATGTGCAAAAGGAAAATACATATTTATACATATACACACATACATATATATACATATCTACACATATATATATCCACACACACACACACACACACACACACACACATACACATAATAACTCATACAACACACACACACACACACACACACACACATATATATATATATATATATATATATATATATATATATACACACACACACACACACACACACACACACACACACACACACACACACTCACACACACACACACACACACACACACAAGCCCGCACACATACATACACACATACATCATATAAATACAATTTTTTGATTGGGGTGATTGAGTTTATTGTTACTTGTTTGGTGATTGATAAGACCCTTTAAATTTATCTATACAGCACACTTCAACGAAAAGAAGCTGGAAAAAAAGTTAAGAGGGATAGTAAAATTTATTGCCGAATAACTCAAAAATTATACACTTTTTTGTCCATATTATATTAGTTTATTAAAAGTTTACGAAATTTCCTAAAAAGCAAAAAAAAAAAAAAGAAAAATCGTTAAAGTCGGATAATTAGGAGCAAAGATATGGTCTCCAGTTTTTTTTATATGCTCTACTCCAATTGTTATATCATTTGTTTAGTTTTTAAATTTTGAATGTGTTACTGGAGTAATGCTTTTTTTTTTTTAGCATATTATTAATGATTAAAAAAAAAGTTTATTCCAAGAATTTTATTTATTTTTCTTTGTAGCTAAAAAGGTAACGTTAGTTTAGATGTATAGCTGTTTGGAAATAATAAACCATTGTGAAATAATTTGCAGGGTTTTTTTTTTTATAACCGTAAACCTCAGAGTGCCTTTTTTTCTTTATTGCCTGGTTTAAATGTTCTCTTAAGATCTTAATGTACTCCCCTTCTCCCCCCCCCCAAAAAAAAAATTTTGATTGGGCAACTTGCGCCATAAAACTCCCCTGTGGACACCCCTGAGTGACGTCATGGAGAACATCAGTAATGGTACTGATCTATGAGAAATGACGAAAACTTGATAAGGAAGCGACATATCCTTAAAACGTTAAAAAAAAATTTACGTCCTTTCTCCTGGTTATATAGGAATAAAAAAGCAAATTAAAAAGCTTCCGCTATTTTCCTTTCACGAGGGCCTCAACTCGATAAAAAAAATAAAAGTCATCCTTATTCTGTTAAGTGTCCCCGGTCGACGCTAAACCTGAAGTACGGACGAAAAGAAAAATAGTACAGAAAGAGAAGAGGAGAAAAAAAAAAAAAGAAAGAAAGAATTGGAATTTCTGTTTGAGTTATTTCAGTTGGTCGGGAGGGCAAACTGCTGTTCCCTCTCTCTGGAATATCTCGTGCCCCTTGGAAGCTTAGTGCTGGAGCTGGAGCTGGAAGGGGAACTCGGTAATCTTCAGCCCCTATTCCCCTCCTCCCGGCCAACTTCAGCTCTACTAAATACCTTCATTACTTTTTTACTTTACTCGACAACAGGTCTAATCTTGATTCCAAAAAGGATTGCTTCTATAAGATTATGTATACAAAATTTATTACCTTTCTTCAGAGGGACGAGGTGGGAAATTGGATTAGCTCTTTGATCTAGTTAGGGGAAGAGGGACTTCAATTTACGATCGGCAAAAATAATTTCTTCTCGACTCTTGGCCGAGGAGCTCAGCTGCATCTCAAATCATTAAAATTCCAAGTAAACTTTTTAATCAGGAGACCTTTTTTTGTTTTTGTTTTTATTGCTGTGTTGTCCAAAAATATAAAAGGTTTTAAATTTTTAATGGTAATAAAATAAAATCTCGTGTGTCCATTCACAAACCACACTCCTCCAACACCACCTAAATACACATCCAAAGTTTCATCCTTCTAACTTTATCAGGAGGAGGTATGGGGGCGTAAGCAACGCCGCGTAGTTAGTACTTGGATGGGTGACCGTCTACCAAGAAAAGCCGAGCGGTCCGGGACTTCCCCTAGGGTATATGAGGCCCGTCAGCCTATTGGAGGCAACTCACACCGACCGAGTGTAGGACTGATGACGCTACCACATGTACCTAAATCGGGAATCGGGATATGGTTTACTATAATGTGAGTAGCCCTCCTGAGGTTTAGTCCATGGACGTTCTGTTTCAGGAAAATAAATATAGGTAGGTCCTCGTGCGCCTGCTGAATTCGAGCAGCCATAATCTATAATTCTAGACCGATTTTGTCACTGTCATTGATTCGGAATTAAGTAAGCTTCCACTGCATCATGGAGACCATGGTTAGAAGGAACGTGAGGTTAGGTGACCCTCTCATGGCTATTTATTCTCCCGCAAGTAATATACGTCTTTAAAGAGACCTTATCACGCGGTAAAAGATGTTCATATTCTATAACGCAAAAAAATAAATAAATAAATAAAAAATAATTTTAAATTTTAAAAGATTAATTCAACTCAGAATTAATTTTTTGATTGTTAGATCAAATTATCCATTTGTTTAATTCTTTTGAAAAATCGAGTTATAAATTTAGAGCATCCAACTTCATATCATTGTTGCTATAGTACAGGTTAGTAAACTAAACTAAAGACAATTTTTAATTTTTTTAATAAAATCTTTATTTGTAAGCCTCTTGCGGAACCTAAGAAAATAAATAAAGAACAACAAAATTTCCTACTTTTTTCTCATAAAAAGCCTACTTTAGCCTAGTTTTCCGCCGTAAATGTGTTATACCAATAAGAACTAAACGACCACGAAGAAAAGAAAATTAATTATTAAAAAAATTACTACCTGTCAATTATAACTGAAATTAATACATTTTGATACACAATATTAATAAGGCCAATTTTATAATAAATTTGTCTTCTTCAATAGGCCTTAACACCTTCAGCCGTGAAGAGAGTAGTGAAAAGGTATTTTATGAGTTCTCGGCCCTTTATGCTGGCAATAACTGATCACATTCCCTTCACATAAAAATTTATTGGAAGGAAAAAAGAAATAAACCTGAGAAGGAGGGAGAATCGTGTCGAATCTGTGTTTTATTGATTTGCAACAAGTCTTTTTCATTATCCAGCCAGTCTTATAACCTTACCTTCCCATTTCGACCGTCACAAAAATTCAGCAAAAATTAAAAACAAGCAAAACGAAACAGTAAAAAAATTATATTGCTTCCTCACTACCGAAGGTAGGGAAGCATTGTATTCGTGAGAAAGGTTAAAAAAAGTATTGTGCTCAGAATCGGAAATTTGCCCTTGTTTTTACGTTTCAGACATCAAGGATAAAATTTTGTTCGGTGTCTGTCTGTTTGTCAGGCTGTAGTCCAATCGATGTAACAATACCTACAGACCGCTCATCCAATTTTCATGAAAATTTTAGGAATTATGCTTGTTGGTATCTAGATGGTCCCATATCAATTTTATTAAAGTCTAACCAGCACTTCCTCTTACGGTCGCCCAAACGCATTTTTATCGACATGGCAATATTTCAGAAATGGCTCATTCGATTTGGCTCAAAATTGGATAAAAGGTAGGTAGTTGTAAAAAAAAAATATATAGGGTCAATTTTATTGAATTCTGTCAGTTGACTTCTTTTATATATGCGCAAACGTGTTTTCCTTGTTACGTCTATATCTCTAAAACCGCAGGTTCGATTTGGCTCAAATTTTGAGGGAATTTAGGTATTGGTAAACGTAAAATGAAATGGGCCTCAATTTTATAAAATTCTATCTACTACTCCAAAAATAAATACTTCCGCTTGAACATCAGGAGATATGTTATTTGATATGGCTATAGTTCGAAAACGACGCATTCGATTGGACCCAAACTTGGAGGAAATTTAGATAACAGTATAGAAATTACTCAATATCAATTTCATTGAATTCCATTTAATAATTAAAATTAATATAAATAATTGTTAACAATATAATGGCTGCAAAATGTTGAAGGCACTGATCATATGGAGTGAGAGTTAGGTTATTACAATATCACTTCGTCTTGGTCTCGATTTCCTCCTTAAATATCGAAGTTATGTGAACTTCATTCATATTTTTAAATTTTCTAGCTTAAACCGTTTTTTTCTGACTGAAAGGAAGTATTGGTCTCGTTAACTCCGAATTTTTCCGATTTTTATAAAGTTGCATTTTCCTATGGATTTTCTAGTACCATCCATTTTACGAGTGAAAACATACCTATTAAGCATATATCACTAATATTAGTGTAAAAGGTCGTATTAAAAGGTCGTATTAACTTTTATTCTATTTGTCCTAAAGGTGACATTTTGTAGTCTAGAACTGATATAAGTAGTCTGCTACTATGGAAAATATCAGATGACAATAAAATATGAAATCATACTAATAAAGGATAAAGAAATGATGATTTTTTTTACATAATTTTCACATACGACCTTTTGCACTGACAGTAGTGAAATGCATCTTCATTATGGATATCAAACCCGCGAATGTTGAAGGGTAAATGTATTTCCGAATCGGCTTCTCCCAGAGATTTTATTCTCATATGAAAAATTATACACCTTTCAATATTTTAATATTTTAGCCAATGGAAATGGTGAGGAAGCTATACTGACCATATTTGACAAACGGAACTTCTACTTCTTGTCAAACGGAACGTGAAAATACCGTAGCATTAAATGAAACCTTTTATTTGTTTCTTTCTTTTTCCTTTTCCGGCTATACGGGGTTTTACTCTGGCCAGGAGATAGGAGGGGGGGGTTAATACCTGAGATAAATTCCAACGCGTTTATTGCAAACCTGTTAGCCCACTCGGCTGCTCCGCTTCCATTAATACTTATAACCGTAGTAATTTTAAGTTCGGATTAGTTTAGTAGGAGCGTGAACCGGAGAGCAGTATAGTATATCTCCATACTATATTACCACTTTAATGAAAAATTAAAATTGGTTAGAACCAAGGCATATAGGCTCAACCACCTATTGACTTCTCCTAACTTATCGCTCCGCATCAAATTAACGATTTACAAATTACTTTAAGACCCGCCCTCCTTTACGGTGCATCTCTCCTAACTAACATATCACCGTCAACAGCGAAGAAGCTCCAACAGTTTCAGAACGGAGTACTGAGTAAAAATAGTAAGACACACCACTTTACAAAAAACACGTACGGACCTACTACATACCATCCTCTAATTACCGAAAGAGGGAGATTTCATTACACGGAGGCATATCCAATTCTTTGATAGCCTTAAATACTCGATAAATCCACTTTTTAAAACACTTACTCCACTTACTTAAGAGATGGCAGACTTACATTAAAAACCTTTTACTAAACTGAAAAATTGTTGACATTTACAGGACATTAGTGAGCCGATCTATCCCGTTCTACTTCCATTTCTCAACACCATATCTCATGGGGTAAACAAAAAAAGTATTGAGCCTGAAGCGTGGATTTTTGAAGTGAAGCAGTCACGAATTCCATTCGTGCTTAACATCATCCCATCACGGCGAAATCTATTGATTTTTTTTCGGGCAGGATGAATGATCCTGTCGGTAAAAAAAATATAAATAAAAAGTAGAACTCTGGTCCACTCAATGCACTCGAATCGATCCACTACATTGACTGATTGTTCCATTTGGAGCTATCGTCGTTGGCAGCAGAAGAAACATCAACCAATAAAATGACAACAAGCTATGAAGTATCAACATCAGAACAAGGTTTGACAGAGATGAGGATATCTTGAAATGCCCAATGGCGACTTCTTATACCTTGATATTTATTTTATATATATATATATATATATATATATATATATATATATATATATATATATATATATATATATATATTTATATATATATTCATATCCATCCGGACTCTGAATTTAACTCTGCTGATAACTCCCAGTATAGTAAGCACTAGTCAGTAATCTCTAGCAGCAAGCTCACCTACCGGGTTAGTTCGCGCAACAATATCAGTACCAGTACTTACCTATAAATACTTACTTATTTCCTCCTAAATTTGGAATGATTAAAGTTGTCAACGTATTCAAAAGTGTGTCCGGTCATATTTATTGTAACGATATCTTTGATTGCTTGTATTTTTTAAAACAATATATTTCATATCATCCGTACTTAATTTAAGCTCTATTTTTTAAATAGCTTTCATCAACTTTTTATATTTACTACTGCTTTCCCAGTCATCGAAATTCGATCATAGTCATTATTTTTTTAAAACTTTTATTATGATATTTACAACTGTATTAGTATGAATACATCAAGTAAATGTGTACATAGGAATATTATCACATGAAGCACGCTTGTTGAGAAACTACCCATTGGTAGCACTCTAAAATCATTATTTAAAATTGAGAAAAAGAAATGGATTTGCATGATTCCAATTTTTTTTTCTAGAGTTATATATTCGTACGTATACTTTTATATATACTTACATTACAAAAAAGTGAATTATTATTTGTGTACTTTTTTATTTATTAGCAAATAAAATTTTGAATCCATCGTTACATTTTACATTTTTTCATAAAATATTTGAACCCTCTTCGCTCATTAGTTCAGTACAAATTATTTCATTCCAACAAAGTACTCACACTATAACTATAGGCCAAACATAAATTTGTATTATTTATGTTGCTCTGCTAAAAAATATTAACAAAAAAAAAGTAAAAAAATATGTTATTGGACATGATTTTTTTTTATTTCGAAATTTTTTTTTCTTTTTGTAGAGAATTCAGAAAACGTTCAAATACCCTAAGGTTTAATGAAACAGACATTGAGTACTTTTTGAGTCATTCGCAATTAAAATTCTGAATCCAACGTTACTTTTTTTCAGCCTCTTTTTGGCAAAGCACTTTGTATACATAAATTTAAAGGGCTGTAAGTAGAATACTTTAGACAAATTCGTTCATTGAAATCGTTACAGGCGTTTTAGCGCTATAGTTCATTGCAGCACAGATTTTCCGTTCTCTATTTTGAAACGAAAGGGCATTAATGAAATCTATATAAAAACAATTCAAAATTTTATTCCAACGTTGTATCGAAAGTTTTAAGCGATCGGTGAGGAATTTTTGGAAATTATCGTTTTTTAATTTTTTTATTTATTTATCTTTGAGTTACTTTATTTTTATTTATTCCATATTCATTTTGATTATTATTTAGTTGCTATTTAGCTTGTTTATTTTGTATTTTATTTTTACGTACTGTTTGAATATGGTCTTAATTCGGTATATCCATTGTCCAAATGACAGATAAATATATAAAATTATTCAATAAATACATAAAATAAAAAAAAATATTTACACTGTTTCCGAAATTAATGTATTGATAACACTTAAGCTCGTCAATAGCTACTAAACAAAAAATAAAGATCGGTTCATAAACAGAGAAGAAAGATGTACTGAACTCTTTTTTTCATTGCCTGCTTATATAATGATTTTTATAATATTTTTTTATTTTATTTGTTTATGATATTTCCAACTGTATTAAAGAAATACATTTAGTAAATTTGAACATATGGATGTAATGACGTGAAAATACTTGCTGAGTAACTACCAAATGGTAGCACTCTAATGATTATGTCTACATTAGGAGATCACTGGGCCATTCTCTTTTCAGACGTCTTGGAGGGTTATCAGGAATTGAAGGCCAAGCAAGGCTAGAAACGAGAGGGTTGGGATGATTCTGAAGTTTATCATGGAAGGATAGGTATCTGGATTGGGCCAGAACTGAAACATAAGAAACATTAAGATCATTATAAACATCATAACCATTATGGATGGTTTTATTTGTAACAAAGTAGGGAGCATTGAGGATTTTACGAAGGATTTTGTATTGTAAGGATTGGATACGATAGGAATTCGATGGTTTAGTGTAGCCCCATAGCTCAACTCCGTAAGTCCAAATAGACCTTATTATAGTCATGTATGTAAGTCTTTGGTAGTTAATTGGAAGTTTAGAGCGTTTGTCTAATAACTGCTAATCGGAAACGTCGAGCGATTTCTTGTTGTTTCAGTCTGGTATTAATAATATTTTAAATTTATTTTATGTACGATTCACCTTTTTAGTCATATAATTAAATTGTAAACAACATAATAACTTATTATTAGAGCTCGAATATTATAAATGACAGTATTTTTTTGTATCGATTTTCTCCTTCCCTTTCGTATACCTTTCTATTATTATGTTTCTCCCCTCTGCGCCATTAATCCTGAAACAGGAGGGAACCCTCGAAGAAGAGGGTAACATCAGGCACCCGATCCACTAATCCTCTTATTCCAGGTGTTATTGGTGTTCTGTAAAAACAGAGGTCCTTCTCAAAAGGGTGGGGGACTGAAATTTTCCCCGACCCCTCTCTCGGACCGATTTAGAAACTTTTTTAATTTATTCAGATAAGTCGAGTTGCACTCAGCGAAAGAATACTTGCAGAGACTTACCGCCCCTCTATGGAAGTCTGCAGTGATTGGAAAATTAAATCCGGGAACAATACTGCCCACTTGAAGCAACATTTTGGAAAACTTCGTTCCATTATTCATCGGCATTTCTTTTTTTTTTCAGTGTTGATCGAGTAACACTTGTCTTTGAATATACTATAGAAGATTATATATATATATATATAATATATATATATATAATATATATATATATATATATATATTTCTAGCCTAGGAAATATACAAACAGTCTCAGGCAGAGATGGGCAAATGCTACACTGAGTACTGTGAACCAAGTATTTTATTTACTCAAATACTGATCATTTTTGAGCACCAAAGAATTTAATTGCTACTTCAGTTGATATCAAACCAATAACTTTAGTAGTGATTGGATTCCCAATAGTGTTCATTTTGACTAAAATACTTGGTAATTTCCGTTTCCGATTAATTCAACACTTCCTAGACAAACGCTCTAATATTCCAATTAATTGCAAAAGACTCATATACATGACTATAATAAGGCCTATTTGGATTTACGGAGTTGAGCTATGGGACTCCACTAAACCATCGAATTCCTCTCGTATCGAATCCTTACAATCCATAATCCTTCGTAAAATCCTCAATGCTCCTAACTCTGTTACAAATAAAACCATCCACAAAGACCTTAATGTTTCTTAGGTTTCAGATCTGGTCCAATCCAGATACCTATCCTTCCATAATAAACTTCAGAATCATCCCAACACTCTCGTTTCTAACCTTGCTTCCTCTTCAATTCCTGATAACACTCCGAGGCGTCTGAAAAGAAGATGGCCCCGTGATGTCCTAATGTAGACATATAATTAGAGTGCTACCATTGGGTAGATACTCAAAAAGTGTTTTCACGTCATTATATCCATATGCTAAAATTTAATAAATGTATTTCTTTAATAAAGTTGTAAATATCATTAGGAAATTATTAAAAAAAAAAAAAATGATAAATAGAAAAAGGAGACCCTAGAGATTCTAAATGTCGAACGGAGAAGTGTATAGCTATAATGATTACGGCGGCATAAGTCAAAAATGGCAAAAATTCCTTAGCTATGTCCATCGCTGGTGAGTTAACCCTAAATAAATAAAATTACTTACGGTTTATAAGTCTGATTCGAAACTTTTACGTAATTTTCCTTTGTTGAAAAAATTAATTAAATCGTTAATTAAAAATTAAATTGTTCAAACTTTCATCCTGTTTAAACTTCTTTTCTCAGTTCCTTCTACCGCGATTTTTTTTTTGTAATTAAGGTTCTGTAATTCCAAATTTATAAATACTTCATTTAATGATTAACCATTTCTAAATTTGTATATACATATAAATAGGGCAGTCTTCGACTCAATAAGTGGGTCGTAACGCTATCTAATAATAGCAATAATAATATATGCATTTTATAATATATGCATGTTACTTTACCGATATGGTTTCTAATGGTATAATGTTGTATTCGGGTCGTGTTTGTTGATATATTTTTATTTATTAGTAGTTAATATATATATAAAATAAGTGTAGTATAAAACAAGTTTACCATCGATATTAATGAATATACTCAACAATTTTCATTTTATTGCTTTTCACTAATTTTTATTTTTTATTATGTAAGCGAGAAAATTGGAAAAGTTCATAGTTTTTCTCTTTGTCTTAAAAAATATTGCAAAAGAAAAAGAATAAAAACTAGTAATATTTATTGTCCAAAAGACAGATTGTTATAATACTCAATAAAGAAATTTAAAAAAAAAAAGAAGTAATATTTATGAAATTGAGTAACAATTACGACACATCCTTTTATCTTTCTGAGATTTTTTTTATTTTTTATTTCTTATGGTTAGCACACCAGTGATGGACATAGCTAAGGAAAATTTAGTTATTTTTTTTGGCTTATGCCACCGTAATTATTATAGTTATAAACTTCTCTGTTGGACATTTTGAATCTACAGGGTCTTCTTTTTCTATTTAATAATTTAAAATTGAAAAGAATGTTCCGTTATGCAGGTATAAAATCTATTAAAAATAAACAACACCTTATTACACTATTTGTGGACGAAACGAAATTCAATTGTTCTAATAATGGATACGGGGTCGGTATCAGTAATAGACACATCTCAGAAAAAATCTAAAATCTTTATTTAGCTATAAAAATGAGGATAAAGATAAGATAACATAAATGTTCAACTTACTCTTAGAAAAACTATAAAAATAGGTATTTTTCTTTCGGGATTTTTGTTCATACAGTTGTCAATAGAGGGCATTGTTCTTCAATACAGAAAAAAAAACTATAACCTTTAAATCAACAAAGAAGCTTATTATTTACATTTAAAATCCAACCTTTCCATCACTGGATACCCTGTCCATAACTGGTGCGTTCATCCTAACAGTTTTCTAACAATTTGATATTGTTGTACTTCAACAATTTTCGTTCACATTTTTAGTAGCGTATAAACGTATATTTCTCAAATTCTAGAAGTATATTGCTACTCTCAAACAGTTCCTGAGTGTCCGTGATTCTTAACACCTTAAAATATGTCAGCTCCTAGTTTTTTTCTCATTATCCCCTCTTCCGATTATTCGAACCTCGTATACGGTGGATTGTATGGAGGGCGCGAGATTAGATTGAATTGACCAATAAATAGTTTCAATAGATTCATTAATATAACCCCGAGAGTTCCAACTTCTCTAGTTGATGCACCGAATTGAGTGGATCTATTCAGTTTTCCTTGATATTTCTTAGGTATGAACTCTTCCAAAACAAACATCCAAAAAATCTTCTGACTTTCTTGTTTTGTTTATTCCTTGTTCCTCTATTCACTCTTCGATGAACAAATCCTATGCCACAAACCCGCATTTCCTTCTCATATAACTGCTTTCTTTAGAAAAACCATCATGCGTTCTAACTTGTTTTGGAATTCCTTCTCCAACTCATTTATGGTTAGGCAAAACTTCATCTATCTCTATTTTAACATCAATTATTTTTCGGCATCTTCAGCAATCAACCTTCCGTTTATTGGTAATAAATGAATTTTTGTATCTTACAAGCACAGGATAGAGTATGAGGGTCACCAATTTCAACCATTTTTTTATTTTTTATTATACTACATTGAAAAATATTAGACACGTGTACCAGCAATCTTTCCAATGGGCTATAAGAGCCGAGAAAAAATACCTTGAATCATTTCAAACAAAATTTATGTTATTATTTTTTGCCAGTATTTTTAAGTTACTCTATTTCAATCGATTTTATTTTTTATTTTATTTTTTTGTTCAGAATAAGAAAAAAATATCAACTATTGTATTAAATGAGTTATAATGTATCATAAATTACAAAAACCGAACAGTGCTTCAAGTTAACCAGGTCGAGGTAAATATTTGTAATGAGAATGCAAATTAGATTTCTCTTTAGGAACCTTTAAGGACCTTAAATAAGAATTTTTATATGAATAAAGAAAAAAAACAACCTTTAGTACTTGATTTTCTTGGATGAGTTTTTTTTTCCGGCCATCAACTAAAGCATTCATAACTCCTCAGGATTTTCTTCCAATTCAACTTTAATATAACCGTCGGAAAGCTGAATTACTGCTCTTCCAACTGACACCAATAACTTTAGATTTTTTTAAGCTAATAATTAAGAAAAACTTCTAACCCATTTTTATTTTATATATTTAGTTTAAGTTTGTTTATGAAGATCGGCTTACTCTATTTCGTATGGGATAAGGTATTATCAATGAGGTCTTAAAGTTATTATTTCACTGGCGCGGCCTACGGCAGTGACCGCTTGCGGTTGACCACTGCTTTAGTGGAATAGAAAGGAACCTATTTCGTTGGCGCTTCTCGGCAGTCTATGTATGACGTCATATTTAAGCTGCTCCTATCTGACCGCTCCTAAAGAAGTGGAGCAGTTGGAGGTTCGGCGGTTCTAAGTTATGCTATTATATCAGAGCATGGTTTTGATCATAACAATCACGTCGATACGTTTTATTTCCTATGTTTCTTTCAAGTCGGGCAAAATTATAAGAATTATTTTTTAAAACTTAAACAACGCAATAATAATTTATTTTTTTAAGGTTGAAGTAACAAATTTATTTATTTATTTATTCCACCAACAATATTCAATACAGTATCCTCGTATTCAATAAGTTCTAAAAAAATAAATTTATATCACATTTTTATCATTATTTGACTCGCCAACTCTTTATCTTTTCACTTTACGAAAAATTCATGATGAAGTTAGTTGTTTATTATTAAATTTCCTTTAAGAATGTGTTTTACTTTACTATCTTATCTACAAACATTCAAAGCCTAAAATTTAATGATTAAACTCCAAAACTATATAGAATAACTTGCTTTTCGCAATTTTCGTAATTAAACAGCTCTTAATAAGAGAGTATATATATATATGTATATTATGTAAGCCAATGTACACACGTGTATTTTGTCTTATATACAGATTAAGAGCTGTGTAATATAGAAAATTGCGAAAAGTAAGTTTTTCTGTTTAGTTTCTGAGTTTCTAAGGGCTCTAGCCTTTGAATGCCTGAATATAATATAGTAAAGTAATACGTATACTTAAAGAAAATTTAATAATGAACAACTTTCTTATTCTTGATTTTTTTCTTAAAATGAAAAAAAAAGAGTTGGCGAGTCGAATAATAATACAAATGCGATGAAAATTTTTTTTTTTCGAAATTAGTGAATTACGAAGACGGATATCACGGAAACTATAGAATATATCGGAAAAACAAATACAACCATTTCTATTGAAAATTTTGTCAGCTTTAATTTCACATATGGCATTATACATAGAACGCATAATTTAACTGATATAAGAAAAAAACCCTAAAAAAGTAAACATTTTGAATCGTAAACTAAATTTTTCGACCTGAAATCCACGGGTATGGGATAAATGACTATTATTTTATGTCTTATGACTGTAAATGCTATACATTGTAGGGGTTGGTAGCTTTATATACCTATAAGTCCTCTCTGTATATACGCTAACAACCTATGTACGGTCCCTATCTATCTTCACGTGGCCGCCATTTTGTGTTCCAGCGGCTATATGCTGGCAGACGAAATATGACAACTTTTTTGCCACTTGCTTCAGGACTACTGTCCACCCACTCGACTGTTTGATATCGACTAAAAAGATACAGTTTATCCTAGATATAAATAATAGGAAATTTATACGCTTATGTTTATATCTGAATGATAATATATCCATGATATAATTTCTGCAATACTGATGATTTCAAATATTTTTACATGCCTGAAATCAATTTATTTAGTAATGCGATGAAACGTTGTGAATGTTCTCTCTGATCTGTATTATAATTGTCCTTAACTGCGTGAATATCTAATATTTTTCAATAAATAAGGTTAAAAATTAAAAATTAATATAATACAACTCAATGTATTGAAACGTTTATTTAAAATACTATTTTTTTGTTGTATTGAATCTGAATCATGATACAATAGATCACTTTATAAAAGTCCATTAATTAAAATTGTAACTTAAAGAAAACAATTTTCGTTTTTTGTTGCTTAATTTGGTTTCGCCAAATAGTGAAAATCAGTTATACGTTGAAGAAGCATTTGGAAATGATAATTACACTTGATAGAAGTTCAGTAATTAACTTGGTAATTAATGTCAAAACTTTATGCGACCTCTTGTTGATTTCGAGAGAGTGAATTTTAAGTTTAAATCGTGTAAGTTAATTATTTCTCTCTTTATATATATATATATATATATATATATATATATATATATATATATATATATATATATATATATATATGTATATATATATATATATATATATATATATATATATATATATATATATATATATATATATATATATATATATATTGAAGGGTATATAAATATTTCTACCCAAAAAATATATCTTTAGTATTTATAGTTTCATCGAACTGTTCCGCCAAGAAGAATATAAGAATAAAATATATTTTATAAAATTTAAAAAAATCTAGATAGAACAAAAAATATCACACGCATCTGACAAAAGAGATAATAATATATATATATATTATTATTTATAATAATAGATAATAATATTTATATACCCTTCAATACGATACAATCATTCGAATAATCATTATTGAAGATTTTAAATATGCATAAATTAATAGTCATCATTAGTGAAATGAAAAAATAATCAGACTAAACATACTGTAAAACGGTAATTGCTTGGTAAATTAAAAGCGAACAATTAAAATGAATCGACTAAATCAACTCCATTTTCAGCCTCTTAATTGATGTTAAAGCATAAAAAAAAAAAAAAAATGAAGTTCGGACATAAAAAGATAAAATTAATTACTCTAAGTGGTAGGTTTATTAATTCAAAGAATCTTTTTATTTTTGGCTGTAACAGCTACTTTTTTTAGTAACAGATTACTGAAGTAGAATTAATAATATATTAATTTCAATCAGTTTTTAATTTTTGGTGGGTTACTTTAACTACCCAAGTCGTTCAATCATTAAATATTTATGAAGAAGTATTTATTAATAGTCATTTATTATATGTTGTTCATTGATCGTGTGGCAAAAGAAGGAGGAAAATCGGAACTAATTACTAATTCCTAATCCATTGCCGGTAATTTTCTTTCTGCCCATGTCAATATATTTCATATAATTGCTACTTTTCTTTTATTACTAACTGTAAATTTATATTACTTTGATTTTTGATAACCCATTATACTATTAAGTATTACTGATTATGTGTTAATTTTTTTTAAACCCTTTTCATATTCATTTGCGTTTTTCAAACTTTTTTTGTTGATGTCATTTTTGTCAGTCAGTTGTCATTTTTACGTAGTTTTTTTTTTTAACGCAGCTAGCTACTGCTGTTTTTATCTGTTTAATTCGATACTTTAGTTCTTTATTTTTAACAATTAATAAATATATATTTTTATACTCTATTTTTAAATTTTATTTATTTTAGTTTACAAAGAAAATTCTATTTAATTTTTAATACTTCCTCTTATTAATGTTTTAGTTTAGAACCTTTTGTAGGCACATTTGGAGATTTTATTTTCTGCATATTCTCTGTTTTTTTTTATGAATATTATATTATTTTATATTTTCAAAATTACATTTGCTTTAGATGTTTACTCTTGTATAATATTTTTTATATATAGAAAATATTAAGAATAATATGTTTTATTTATTTTTTGTAAAAAATAATATAAGGAACAATACAATACTCTTTATAATAAAATAAAATATATACTATCTTATGTTTATAATTCGTGTTTTTTTTTCTAATTTTCTATTTCTGAGCAGTGTTGCCGTTTGTACGAGGCCTTATTATAGTCATGTATATAAATCTTTTGTAATTAATTTGAAATTTAAAGCGTTTGTCTATTATGTGCTGAAGTAATCGGAAACGTCGAGCGGTTTCTTGTCGTTCGAGTCTGGTATGAAGAGTATATTTAATTCGGATATTAGACATTTGCTTTGGAATATTTGTAGTGTTTTATACTGATTTATACATAATTAATTTGTTTTGTGGCGATAGTTTTGATTTTTGTTAAAATCGGAAAACACTTTTTTTGGGGGATCGGTTTTTAATTTTAATGTGCTGGTTAAATAGAAGTTTATTGTTGAATGATATTTTACGATTTTTTTTTATATAATCTGACATATTATGTGGGTACCGAAAAAAAAAAATGCGTACCTGTTATATTCTTATGATCTGAAAAATTCTAAAAGTATTAAATAAAAAAAAAAAAATTAAAATCTTTTTCGATTTTTTACTCTGCTACTTGAACTATAATATTGTCCTACCTCATAAAATCCAATAATATAGTATTATTAGAATAAAGTAACAAGGGATACATGAGGTCATAAGGGTTTGCCAAAGCAGAAAATGTGTGTAGCCCGAGGGCATGGAGGTATAATAATTTGGCAGGTCTTGGGGCTTGTCGAAGCTCTACGAAATTTATGACAACTTCAATCCCCGTCTTATTGCCTCGACCACTGATCCAGGTCTATATTTCATCCCCAATACTTATATGGTTGGCTTTTCTTCGGGACATAGTAATTTTTGAAGTTTATTCTAGTATATGTTGTAATATAACATTGTCTATATATTTTCACGAATTCCTGTGTATTGGTTCGTGTAATAATTTAATAAACAATGGAAAAATAGAACAGGGATATGATTGGTAGACATAAATGTTTCTTGACTTTACTTAATAGTAATGAAGTCCGTAAATTTTGCTGATTTCTCCCTTCTTAACTATATAATAAACATTAAAGAGGCCTCCATGGCTGCATCCATAATTTTTACGGACAATGACCGATTGGAAGAATGGAGGTCAAAAATCCTGCATGGAAGATTTTTTCAACAACTCCAACAAACTGAAATAGATAAAACATTCTCTACTATTCGGTTGGTAAAAGGGAATCTGTTTCCCGAGGCAGAGGGCTTTCTGATAACAATCCAAGATTAGGTCATAGCAACGAGGTCTTACTTGCGATATGTCTTGAAGTAACAGACAGTATCAGACAAGTGTAGGCTCTGTGCCAGCACGTTCGAGTCTATTCAGCACATAACTGACGGGTGCGGAGTCCTGGCTGGTACAGAATACCTCAAGAGGCATGACGATGTTACAAAAATTTATCATCAGGCAATTGGCTCTAAAAATAAAGTTAGTGAATGGTCCAATACCTTTTTATAAATACAACCCTAAAGAACTTATTCAGAAGGAAGGAATGGAATTGTATTGGAATAAATCTTTTATAACAGATCATATTGTGCTCCGTAACAGACCTGATATCGTGTTGATCGACAGTAGTATGAAAACAGCTGAGATAATAGATATCCCTGTACCGAATGATGGCAACACCAACTCAGTCTGCGCCGAAAAAATTCGGAAATATCAAACTCTTGCAGCTGATTTAAAAGATCTGTACAGACTGTACAAAGTGACAGTAAGAGCTCTAGTGATCCCTAGCAATGGGCTGATTCCAAAATCCACTGTAGAAGCTACCGAGAAGTTGTGCCTCTCAACAGCTACGATAAATGAAGCCCAGAAAGCTGTGCTGCTGAACACTGCGAGAATAGTATAGTAGTTAGAGAATAGTAAGGAGCTTCCTAAATATCCAATACAACTACAAAAATTAACGTGAAGTGGTTGAATTTAATTCTTCCCCACTCCAGGAAAATACCTTATTTTTAAAGTGATAAAAAATAAATAATAATAATAGGCTTAATCGTTTTTACAATGCTTTATCTCAATCGGGAATTAATTTGGAGGCCTCTAATAAATGGCTTAAGAAAGGATACCTATTTCCCGAAACTGAAGGGTTTATTTTGGCAATACTAAACCGGGTAATATCCACCAATACTTACAAAAAATATATATGTGAAAGAAATGTAACTGACGTCGCTTATGTAAAAATGCAATATTGTTTCAATCCAACATATTTCGTCGGGATGTCAATCGTTTGCAGGTAAAGAATATCTGATGAGACATTATAACCTGGCTAAAATTGTTCACGAAGCCGTCATCAAATAACATGATAACCTTATTATCGATATGAGCCCAAACCGGAGCTGTCAAAAGAAAAGAAAATAATATATTGGGATCGATCTATAATTACAGACCACACGGTAGTAAATAACAAACTGGACATTGCATTAATTGATCGGAAGAGACAAAGTGGGTATGTCATTGATATAGCAGTCTCAACCGATGATAATATCGAAAAGATTAGGAAATATCAGGACTCAGAGCTTCGGCAGCTTTACATACTGAATCAATTGCAGATATATCCAATTGTAATTTCCAGCAATGGCATAATCTCAGAAGATCCCATTCGCTCTGTCGAAAATTTGAAACTGCCAGAGAAAGTGTTGGAAGAAGGGCAAAAAGCAGTTTTCCTAGGCACAGCGAACATCGTCAGGAAGTTCTTAAACATAGTTTAACTTTTGAGCCTAACCCTTGACCTTGGTTCGGGTAGGTGAATATTTCTGGTAAAAGCCAAGAAAGTATCGAATTCGAAAATAATAATAATTCCTGCAGTATGGAATAGTCTCACAGGTGGATCTACAAGGAGGGGGGCTTTCAGACTGGACCCCTCCCCCCCAAAAATGGTAAAATGTAACCATGTCTTATGAAAAAAATATTTTAAAATGTCTCTAAAAATTTTTTTTTTCATGTAATTACATTTAATAGGACTTCAAGAGTCACTAAAACACCATTTCATATATGTAGATAGTTTCTTTCTTTTTCTTTCAAAGTAATTATAGTCATATATATATATATATATATATATATATATATATATATATATATATATATATATATATATATATATATATATAAAGTTTTTAGGCTAAGATCCCAAAATAAAATCCTTGATCCGCTAGTTAATAGGCTCTAATAGAGCCTGTAGGAGCGAGTATCACTGTCGGCAGTACTTTATTTGGAATTTAATTTTTTGTGAGACTATTTTATTTTATTTTTAAAGTGGAAACTACTTTTGGCGCGTTTTGGACTTTTTTTGTAGAGAATGAATTAGATTGATTCATCAGATTTCCAAAGTGTTAACGCTCAGGTAAAGTCGGCTAGACTCGACTAATTGAAACGATTTTTACATATGGATTAAAATATCTCAGAAATTAAAAATCGGGTCGAAAACAAAATTATAACGAGTTTTATTGAAGATATGGATTAAAATATCTCAAAAACCAGCAGTAAATGCAATTGGCTATTATGTCTTTGTTTACTGATGTTGCAAAACAATTTTGACATCAATCTCTCTACTCTGATGTCTAGTTGATGATAGGTCCAAAAATTATCCCTGATAGACTAGGTCCAAAATGCGAGATCATCTTCGGTACTAAAAATAATTAAATATATCTCTATATTAACTCTTTTGTAAATATTTGGAGAGTTAAAAAAAAAAATAATCCTACCTTATACGATAGAATGCTTCTCCTTGGACATTTCAAGCGATTTTCTTAAGTATTCCCAATCGCATTACGGTATCACAAAACAAGTACGCTATGCGAGAACGAAAGACTAGTGGCTATCCACAATCATCTGTTACGTAAATAACTGTGACCATGAGTTACCATGTTACAACATTCAAACCTTCGCCTGCGATCAAGTTAATTTTATAGCCCTGCCTCCAGGACTATTACAATCAAGAATACAAATGCATAATAATAATATTATTTCCCTTATATCAATTCCTATGTTAATTAGATGGCAGATTATATACATTACACTTTTTTGAGACGTAACTAATCGATAATTCCAGCTCCAGATCAGATCCGAGGCCCAATTAGCACGAGTAGGTAGAGTCTAGATTGGCCCGAGAACTGACAAAAGGAAAGCCGCTTAGAGACACTAGAACCGGGGTTACTTTATTGTTTTTATTAGGAGTCTCGCAGGGTTATTCATTTAGTCCCTGTCTCTGTTTATTGCATCGTGCCGGACCCTGGAATCTCTGGACTCTCCGGATTCCAGGGGGCTTTTCCTTTTACTTATTTTTGTTAATACTCCACCCGGGCCAACTCCGATCAAGGGTCCTAAGAGATATTTTAAAAACTATGTACACATAACGTTTAGAAACAGACTGGTGGATTGATTAAAAAATATATTTAATTATTATGAAGATTATTTTATCTATTTTAAAATAAATATTTAACTGCACTGAAACGCATGAAGCAATCATTTTATCTTTTTTTTTTGTCCCTCGTTGTTCTTGATGGTTATTTATATTCTGAAGAACAAATATCTGGAACTTCCTTTTTTGTCTTCGTTTGGTCTAACCTGATAACAGGGGGAAAGAAAGAGACAGTTCGAGTGAATTTAGATGTTTAACTGTTGAGTAAAATATGGTTTATTTGTGGATTTTACTTGTGTATATTCAAGTCGTTGTGTATGATGTGATTTGAATTAAACCAAGCCATTTACGATTTTTCGAGTATTTTTTTATGTTTAGAAGAATCTTTTTTTTTTTTTTTTTTATTATTTTAATGGAATTTACAAATGTATTACATAGAGAATACAATAAGTAAATGAGAAATTGGTAACATGGCATGTACAACATGAAGAGAAACTACCCATTGGTAGAACTCAAATTAAAGTTCTATATTAAAAGATCCCGAGGCCATCTTCTTTTCAGACGCCTCGGAGGGTTATCAGGGATCGAGGAGGAAGCAAGGTTTGAAACGAGAGGATTCGGGTGGTTCTGCAGTTTATTATGGAAGGAAAGGTATCTGGATTGGGCCAGATCGGAAACATATGGAACATTAAGATCTTTATGGATGATTTTATTTGTGACAAAGTAAGGAGCGTTGAGGATTTTACGAAGGATTTTGGATTGTAAGGATTGGATACGAGAGGAATTCGATGGTTTAGTGGAGCCCCAAAGCTCAATTCCGTAAGTCCAAATAGGTCTTATCGTTTGTCTAGTAAGTGCTGTCGTAGTCGAAGAAGAATCTTGAAGTTCTTCTCCTGGTGTCAAAATAGATCTTAATACTGCTTAGATTAGTCGCTTGTTTTTTAAGCTGACTGGTGGTCTGAAAATTAATATAAAAGTTTGACTAAGTATCTGCGCTTTGAAGATTTATTATAGAAAATAAACAATTTTTAAAAAAATCTACATATCTTAAGAATAAAAACGTGTGTATTTATAAATATCCCCACACATATTATTACTGTAAGGCTTGAAATCGGTTTTGTACCAAATATAAGCTCCTGTCATACTCAAATACCATGAATGGTGTACCGTTGGATTCAGAATTTCCCGGGAGGGGAGGGGATAAGCGAATCGTATTTTCCACTTTTGTTTTTCATTCTAAAATAAATAAAGTCGATACAAAATTTTTTCTAGGCTTCAATACTTTCACGGTGGTAGGTCTGTAGATCGATAGGGGACAAATTGGATCTTGAAGATTTTAATGTGTACAGCAAGACCCGGATAGTTCCTCTGGAACTATCGGATCCTGCGTTTTTAAGCACAAAAACGTACTATTTTCGAGATAACGCAAAGCATAGAGTCCGCATCCACACAACCTTACGTTAATTGTAGTACTGTTATTTAATACATGTCTCATTTCGTCGACTTGAGGTCTCTATGATCGAGAGAGGAGGTGTTTTTGATCGGCAAGCCATATCATCGTTAATTCTTCACCATATCTCAAGATTGAGCCACCAATTTCGAAGGCTTCCTTCTTCTTCAGGCGGCAAAATAGTCCAATCACACCGAGAATTCCGGCAAACAAGTTATGAAAGAAAACAAACTTTATTGGCGCATAACTAAAAAATTACATATTTTTCCCTTGGTTATGGCCATCATTATATAGAATTTACTAAATTCCCTACAAAATGAAAAAAAAAAATTCATCGAAATCGGACAATTTTTAGCAAAGATACAGCTTATTGAAATTTGTAAACATGTTGGTCCGAACAAAAATGAATATTTAAATTAATTTTTGTTTCCTTTGTCGATTATATTTATCGATAAAGTAATAATTGATTTTTTTATCTTTTGATACGTTGTATTATTTTATTTTCTTATTAATTTAGTACTTGATAACAGTATGCTGTACGAATTTTTCGCACGGGCTTATTAGTGATACAATATTGTTCATTTCGTAGATAACCAAAGTTCGGTCAGTATAAAAAGTTAACATATTGAGGCAAACAAAATAGAATAATTAATATAAGAAAAAATAAATGAAAGAGATAAAGAAAGTGAAAACTATTTAAGGTTAATGATTATACGAATTTTCCATAGACTGTAAGAAGCGGGGTAGTTCAGTGGATGAGCACTAACTTCCAGACCACAAGGTCCAGGTTCGAATCCGGCTGTTGGCTAGTAATCTTTCATCTGGAATTATAAAGTCGGTATTCTTAATTAAATAATTAATTAAGGGGGAAACCTGGCGGTTGAGCGTGATATTGGCCCGTCACGCCCTTGCACAACCTTGCAACAGTACTTCCTCACATTGTACTGAATCCATGACCTTCGTGAGTTGTTACTGGTACAGGTTTATTTAATTTTATTTATTTATTTAGAAATAGAAATAGAAATAGAAAATAAACTTTATTCTGCTACGATTTCCCCTTAGAATAACAATAATGAACACTTAAAAGAAAATACATATCTGGGCAAAATTTAACTTAATGAAGATTCAAACAATATATACAACAACTTAAATAATAGTATGTAAATTACTAAAAAATAAAATAAAATCTCCTGAACTATACTTATAATTTTACTAGAAAAAATAACAAAAAGAAAAAAAAAAGAATTTTATGTATAGAAAGAAAAAGCAAAACCTCCAGAAAAAAAAAAAATATATATCAACAGTATGTAAATAGAAAATATTGATTTATCTTAAAACCCAAACATCTAAAGCATACAAAATATATACATACATTAAAGATATATATATATATATATATATATATATATATATATATATATATATAGCATTTCCAAGTCAATTTCAACCTTTTCCAAGTCAAATTCAACCTTTTCCAAATCAAATTAAACTTTTTCCAAGTCAAATTCAACCTTTTCCATTTCAAATTAAACCTTTTCCATTTCAAATTCAACCTTTTTTTATTTATTTAATTATCTTTAATTTTTCGATGCGTGGGTCTGTTATCGTATGAGTAGTTTTTTAAAATAACCTCCTTTTTAAGATTACGTGACTGCGTTTCGAATTATTTAAGTTTTTTTTACTTATTCGATATAAGGGTGTATTTTTATGTTTCCCGATCAGTAAATTTTTAAAATGACATCTATTTTATGTTTACGCTACTGTGTTTTGATTTATTTAAGTTTTTAGAATTTATCCAATATAAAGGTCTACTTTTTTGTTTCCGGAGCCGTAGATTTTGAAAACGACCTCCATTTTAAGATTAGGCCACCGCGTTTCGACTTATTTGAGTTTTTCGGATATTTTTCATATGAGGGTGTATTTTTATGTTTCCGGAGCTGTAGATTTGGAAAATGACCTCCATTTTAAGATTAGGCCACCGCGTTTCGACTTATTTGAGTTTTTCGGATATTTTTCATATGAGGGTGTATTTTTATGTATCCGGAGCTGTAGATTTTAAAAATGACCTCCATTTTAAGATTAGGCCACCGCGTTTCGACTTATTTGAGTTTTTCAGATATTTTTCATATGAGGGTGTATTTTTATGTTTCCGGAGCTGTAGATTTTGAAAATGACCTCCATTTTATGATTACGCCACTGCGTTTTGACTTATTTAAGTTTTTCGAATTTATCCAATATTAAGGTCTACTTTTATGTTTCTTGAGCCGTAGATTTTGAAAATGACATCCATTTAATGATGACGCCATTGCATTTTGACTTATTTAAGTTTTTCGAATTTATCCAATTTAAAGGTCTACTTTTATGTTTTCGGAACCGTAGATTCTGAAAATGACCTCTATTTTATGATTACGCAACTGCGTTTCAACTTATTTAAATTTTTAGAATTTAACAAGTATAAAGGTCTAATTTTATGTTTCTGGAGCAGTAGATTTCCCCTATTTTGTAAATGACCCAATTTAAAGTTTATGCCACTCTTTTGGATTATAAAAGTTTTTTTTTTACTTTTTCGGTATAAGGATCTACTTATATGTTATCCGAGACGTATTGAAATTTTTCTAATCTTTAATATTTAAATTTATCTAATATTTAAGCTCCATTTTATGATTAAGCCGCTGCATCTTGATTAATTAGGCTTCATTTTGGATTTTTTCAATACAAAGTTTCATCAATATGTTTTCGAGTATGAATAAATAAATAAATATTATGAAGCTAAAGTAAAATTAACCACAGAATACAAACTAAAAGCCGAAAAGCAACTGGTAATATATTTAACCTTCCGTATTCAGATTTTTCAGCTAATTGTTCGAAATCTTATAATTTTGTGATAGGAGACCACAAAATTAAAAAAGATAACTAAAATTAAATTAAAAATGAGACAATACATATTTTATTTATTTTGATTAGATATTTTTATTTATTTATTAAAAAATAAATTAATCCTTCGTATTATGTTTTTTATTCGAAGGAAAAAGCAAAAACACTTAACAAAACCGAAACACAGTGGCCTAATCTTAAAATGGAGGTCATTTTCAAAATCTACGACTCCGGAAACATAAGAATACACTCTTTTATGATAAAAATTCGAAACACTTAAAGAAATCGAAACGCTTTGGCCTAATCTTAAAATGGAGGTCATTTTCAAAATCTACAGCTCCGGAAACATAAAAATACACCCTCATATGAAAAATATCCGAAAAACTCAAATAAGTCGAAACGCGGTGGCCTAATCTTATAATGAAGGTCGTTTTCAAAATCTACGGCTCCGGAAACATAAAAGTAGACCTTTATATTGGATAAATTCTATAAACTTAAATAAGTCAAAACACAGTGGCGTAAACATAAAATAGATGTCATTTTCAAAATTTACTGATCGGGAAACATAAAAATACACCCACATATCGAATTTGTCAAAAAAACTTAAATGATTCGAAACGCAGTCACGTAATCTTAAAATGGAGGTTATTTTCAAAACTAGGTACAGGACAGCATAATACTAGTCCCTAAGAAATCCGAATAGGTACAATAAATCGATATCCGTAAGTGAAAATTCTACTTAGGAGAGCATAATAATAGACTTTCATATTGGAGGGAGGGAGGGGATGGCCATTATTTAAAAAAAAAATATAAAATTTACAAAAACTTAAAACATTAATTTGAAATGAAAACGGTTGAATTTGAATTGGAAAAGGTTTAATTTGAAATGGAAATGGTTGAATTGACTTGGAAAAAGTTTAATTTGATTTGGAAAAGGTTGAATTTGACTTGGAAAAGGTTGAATTTGACTTGGAAATAATTGAATATCACATAGAAATATCACACTGAAAAAATCTAAAATGTTAAAATAAATGGATATGCAACTGCGTAATCAAATTTTTTTTTGTATTTTTTAAAAGCTATGCCGTCGATAATATAGTAAGTGGCCTTCATTTCGAAAAAAATCGAAAATTGACAAAAATTCTAAAGTTGAATTTGAAATGGAAAAGGTTGAATTTGACTTGGAAAAGGTTGAATTTGAAATGGAAAAGGTTTAATTTGACTTGGAAAAGGTTGAATTTGATTTGGAAAAGGTTGAAATTGACTTGGAAATGCTATATATTCTTTTTTTGTTTATTGATAAATATTACAATCTGTCTCAATAAAGGACATTTATAATAGAGTTCTGAGAGCACATTTACACCATATTTACAAATTAATAAATAAAAATAAGCTAATTTCAAATAATGTAAAGCTATAAAAGAACAAAATAAAATATCATAGTGAAGGAAGAAAATATAAATAATAGTAATAATAGAATGAAAATAAATGAATAAAATAGAATTAAAATTATCTTAAAAAAAAAAATTAATGAAAATAAACATCTTAGATGCAGGCATACCTATTTACACTATTTACAGTCGGCCATGGGAACTCTGAACCATACTTATCCCCCCACATGTGGAGGGAAAGCGAGGCTTCAGGAGATCCCTGCGCTTCTTCCTCAACCATTTCACTGGTATTAAAAGCCAGCGGAGATTGAGTAAGCGCGCTACAACCACGGACAATCATGACTTAAGTGGAGAATCTGGCTATTGCCAGAACTCCAACATATACATGTTACAAAAGGTCACGGGGCCACTGCCGAAAGATATATTAATGACAAAAGATGACCAAAGGGATCAAAATATTATATCATCCCGCCATAAGAGATATAAAATAAGAATAAATAGATAAATACAATTAGGAAGGGGTATTAAATTAATTTGATGAGAAAACAATTGCGACAAAAAAAAAATGATTTAAACAAAATAAATAATTTAAATATGTCATACAATATGCAATGGTATTTTAAACTATAAAAAAACACGGATATTAATATAGGAAAAGATGTATATGTATACAAATTGAGGAATGTAAGAAATGAAATAAGTCTAAAATGTACACAATCTTGTAGATGGAAAAAAAGAAAAATGGATAAAAACAACAAACTATCTCTTGTTTTTTATGCATCACCTCACAAAGCTATGCCAAAAGTGATACTGAATCTTTCCAATTCACAAATAATGAACAAAAAATAAAATAATGGTGTATGAAAAAAATTGATCCTTGTTACATGATACATAATTAACCAGCGTCTGATTGTATTGTGAAGGGAAATTGGAATATGAGGGTTTTGAAGGTGGATAAGGATGGTGCATGGTGTATTTTAACTGGGATGGAATTCCAAAAGGTGGAGGAGCGGACAATAAAGAAATGTTGAAATGATTTACTTATTTTACATAGACTGTACCAATCGTTTAATTAAAATAACAATTAATTTTATTGTCGATTTTTTATACTTCTTTTATATATTTTTTTTACTTCTGAATCACTACTAATTTTCCGGATAAGCAATCCAGAACTGTATTTCTATAGGACCAGGGAGTGAGGAAGAACCGCCTGTCATGGGTAACATAAATCGAAAAGAAAAGGGGAGAAAAGGAAATATCCAAAGGGAAGAGGGAAACAAGGTAAACTCTAGGGAAAAAGTAAAGTAAATTAAGAAATAAATCAGAGATAAAGGCATCATTTGATATGTTGAAGAAGAAATTGCTTTGAGTTTGCTACCCAGCCGGCATGACGGTAACCAACCCAGAACCAATTCATTTCTAGCCATTCCGATTCCAAGCGATTCAAATAGGATTATATTGTCAGTTCCCAACGGAATATATAACATAACATCAAAGTGGTCCATCATTCCTTACCATAATACTATTATACAATATATATGTATATATATATATTGAATTTGATATAATCATATGTACTTTTTTTTTTTTTTTATTAGGCACTCATTAAAAAGTCTGCGGTGTCCACTCACATGACTTTCCTACCTATTTCAGAAAAGTATTTATATCCTCATATGTGTCCATCAAGAAAAAAAAAAATAAAATAAATTAGATTTATTTTCCTGAAAATTAATCAAAGAATTTGAATACGATTTATTTGATAGACTAAAGCAATGTAATCCGACTTAAGGTAGATCAGTGTAAAATTTTCAATGTTCTCTAATATTGTTGATCAAAAACATTTTGCTATAGCCTAATTTTGTCAAACAATAATTTCTGTTAAATTTAGCACAAATAGTGAAGATTGTGTGATGCGGGCAACAGATTTTCTTGCTTTCACTTAGTTATCTTTTTTCTATAGTTCAACCTTTTCTGAAACCAGGATATGAACCCGTAATCTAACATTAGAAATTGAATAGCTGTAACTTCGTTAAAAGTTGTCCAAAATGAACGATTTTTATATAGTTTTGTAGGGGATTTCATTACCTTTTAAAAAATCAGACTAAACTAAACTACCTAGTAAATAAGTAGAAAAGTAATAAATTAAAACATGTGTAGAAAATAGAATAAGCTGTATCATCGCTAATACTGGTTCCAATGTTTTCTTTTGTTTGGTTGGTAATTTAATTGTCTTTCAAAAGTTCTATTATAAATTTAACCATAGAATATATACTTAGCGACTTAGGTCCCAACATACTTTTCTTCTGGGATCTGAAAGGTATAGATTCGTCGATAACCACATATCGGAAATTTGACCCGATCGCAATACTTTCCTTGCTTAGTATAGGTAGGAAAGTAAAAAGGATAATTAATACGTCAGCTTGGATATTCTTCTAACTATAAATGTGCCATTACTGTTTAGTGTTTTATTATATAACACTATAAAAAAATATTAGGGGAACCGGAAAGAAATGCCGTTTTTGAGCATGTCATTATTTATTGTCGTTTGGCAGAAAATTGTGCAGAAAAATATTTAGTCGCAAAGACATTCTATGATTATATTGACTTCTTTACCTGCAAATATTTAAATTAAATACTTTTTTGTAATTTTTGCTGAAATGGCCAGCCTAATACCATAAGAGATATTTATCCGCGAATGCATGATTTTTGAGTTTCGTAAGCATAGTAAAGCAACAGTCGCTACAAAAAACATTTGCGATGTTCATCCAAACGCACTAATACTTTCGTAAATGCCAAATATGGTTTTTCAACTTCAAATCCAGTAATTTTGATCTTCCTGTCTCGTATCGATCAGGAAGACTAACAACGTTAGGCATTGACGTGTTAAGGTCGGAAGTCAAAGTAAACCCCTGGCAGACAATCAAGGCATTGTCAGAATGTCTTGATCTACGTTGGTCGACCATCCGAGAACATTTGCAGCAGATTGGGAATGCATCACATGGAATTTATTGCGAGAACTGTAAATTATAGTAGCGTTTTTTGATCGCTCGATCACTAGAGATGAAAAATGGGTCCTGTATGATAATCAAAAACTCAAAATGCAGTGAATTGGCCAGGTTTACACCCCGAAAAGGCCATTTTGTATGTTTGGGGGAGTGTTCCCGTCGTTGCTCATTTTGAAGTGGTAAAACCTGGACGAACTGTCAATGCAGACTTTTATTGTGAACAATTGAATCGTGTAAATCAATTTTCAAATGAACAATAAAAATATCTTTTTATCTATTTTCAATAAAAACAAAAAATATATATGAAAATACGAACCGAGTGTTTTCTATTGTTATGTAATTAATGAGTTTTCTCAATCATATTTCTCACAATATTAATAATAATTCTTAGTTTGAGTTGTTATTAAAATCTATTAAATATAAGAAAATTAGGTCGAATCCATCTGGCCTAAGCCTATTCTGGTACGTTGGATTGATAGGCTTAAAGAGGGGCTTGGGTACAATAAGCCATCAAGTCTGGAAAAAAGCATGCTGCTAAAAATAGATCGAAGTTTTGAGGATTATATTAATTAGAGAAAGCGCACCAGTGATGGATGTAGCTAAGGGAATTGTTCTATTTTTGGTTTATGCCGCCATAATTATTATATTTATAAACTTCTCCGTTGGACATTTAGATTCTCTTCTTAAGGTCTTATTTTTCTACTTAAAAAACATTAAAATTGAAAAAATATTCAATTATGTAAGTATAATCTGAATGGGATAACCATACGTTTCCACACTTCCGTAATAAATCTTGTGGTAATGTTTCATCAAAACCTGACCTGGAATAATCACATTTCCCAAATTAACCGAAGGTCCATTGCTACCCTCAAACAGACTTTCCGTGAATCTATGCCCCTTACAATCCGTCAGCTCTTAGTTTTCTCTCTCATTTTCCCTCACTTTGATTATGGCTGCCTTGTATACGGTGGACTTGAGATCAGATTAAAGAGGTTAATGAATTGTTTCTTTAGACTTATACTTGGATTCCCCAGGCACTCCCACGTCTCCAGTTGCTGTGCCGAATATATATATATTTTTTTTTTAACTTTTATTATGATATTTACAACTGTATTAGTATGAATACATCAAGTAAATGTGTACAGAGGAATAAAATAACATGAAACGCGCTTGTTGAGAAACTACCCATTGGTAGCACTCTAATAGTTTGTCTAGATGAGGAGATCACGAGGCCATCTTCTTTTCAGACGCCTCAGAGGTTTATCAGGAATCGAAGAGGAAGCAAGGTTAGAAACAAGAGGATTCGGATGGTTATGAAGTTTATTATGGAAGGATAGGTATCTGGATTCGGCCAAATCGGAAACATATGGAACATTGAGGTTATGCCGAATTGAAGTGGCTCTATCCTGTTTTTCGGCGGCAATATTTCCTAGGTGTATTCCTTTTCCAAACCTTTACAACCAAAAAACTTCTTACCTTCTTGATTTCTTTACTCCTTGTTTTTCCGTTCATTCGTTCAACACGAGATCCCAATCATCAAATTTGTTGATTCCTTCTCATAGAACTGTTTAAAAAATCCTTCGCCATACGTGTTACCTCGTTTTGGAATTCCCTACCAACCTATTTAACCCCTAACCACATTTAAACATAATTTATTTTCCACCTTCTCAGTAATCAATCTTCCGAATATATGTAAAATAAAATCATTTTGTACTTTATAGATGTCAGTTACAATATACCTATATCTTGCAGATATCTATGTATGTGTCATATGGCTTATTTGTACAGATACGTGAACTCACCCATATGTAATCATCTTTATATTCATATGTCTACTTCAGGAACAGCTGTTGATGTTAAATAAGGTGAAAGGTTAATTTAGTTTTGTCTTCCAAAAAATGTGTTAATTAAGTGTACATACTTAATTTTTGTGTAATAAAAGTGTTTTATCAAGACAAGATTGCTAAGGACGAAACACCAAACAAAAATTGAGCGGATTTCACCGTCAACAATGGTGGAATCATCTCAAACTGAGGTAAGTAACATGAACTTTAAAAACAGTGATATAAACAATGAAGACGGCTCCTGGGAACTGGTTATTGGTCGTAAAAGACCTATGATAGATTCGAGCGAGCCAAGAGCTCAAAAACGACCGACAGAATCTATCCCAACCTCGAACAGTTTTCAGGTTCTAACCAACATAACTAATTTACAAACAGAAAAAGTTAGAAGAACGCCTCAAAACGATAAAACTCCACCAATTTTTATAAACGGTGTTGAGAATTACCATGCATTAATCTCATTTCTAGAAAACGAAACGGGTCCTAATATGTTTAAAACGAAGTCTACATTGAAAGGTGTCACTGTGTACCCAGAAAATCCTGACGTTTATCGAAAATTAAATTCTAGCCTGCGAAATAAAGGTGCCGACTTCCATACTTACCAACTTCCACAGGACAAATGTCCAAGGATTGTTGTTAAACATCTTCACCATGGAACACCAGTCGATATCATTAAAGAAGAATTTAAAAAATTGGGTTACGAAGCCACCAATGTAGTTAACGTCATATCTCGATTTAAAAAACCCCTTCCTATGTTCTTTGTGGACATTACAAAAGAGACATTTAGAGAAGAAATTTTTAATGTTGAATTTCTATATTATTCACATATTAAAATTGAGGAACCGCGTCAAAAGAGAAATATTCCTCAGTGTGTTCGGTGCCAGCAATATGGGCACACTAAAACTTATTGCAACCATCGACCACGATGCGTAAAGTGTGGTGAATATCATGAAACCAGCTCATGTTTGAAAACCAGAGACACTCCCGCGAAATGCGCCAACTGTGCCGGTCAGCACCCCGCTAATTACAGAGGTTGCCAGACGCTGAAAGACCTCAGGGTTCAGCGCAATGCAAGAAATCGTCTTCAGCGTTCCACAGTAGCAGAGCCAGCGCAGGGACCTCCAGGCATGCATGAATTCCCCCCAATGCGGCAACGTCACAACCAAGGGGAACCACAGATCATCGCAGGACCTCCGCAACAACAAAATCAAACATCATCTAGTTCAGCACCCCCGAACCAGACAACATGTACAGGTACGAGGAGAGGCATTACCCAACCGATACCTCCGGTAGATAATGGCTCTTCCCAATTATTTAATATAATTAATGGATTAAATAACCTAATCCAGCCCCTTTTCATTCTTCTTCAACAACTGTCACAGGTTACACAGGTCTGGTGCCCAAATTATGGCCCACAATAATTTAACTGTAGGCTCCTTGTCAGTTCTTCTATGGAATGCCAACGGACTGAAACAGCACAGTACTGAACTCGACTTATACTTGCACGAAAAACGGATTGACGTAGCACTCATTACAGAAACACACCTGACATCTCGATCAAAAATTTACATTCAGGATTACACAATTTATAGAACTGATCACCCAGATAAAACCGCACATGGAGGAACAGCTATACTCGTTAAAAATTCACTGAAACACAATCCCGTAGACTTACCCATTACACCCGAAATCCAATCGACAGGAATAACACTATACACTAAACACTACACTATAACATTTGCCTCAGTTTACTGTCCCCCTAGGTACAAGCTTACACCCACGATGTTTTCTGAGTTCTTCAAACGCCTCGGAAGATGCTTCATCGCAGGTGGAGACTATAATGCTAAGCATCAAGGCTGGGGTTCAAGGTTGTCTACTCCAAGAGGCAGAAATCTCTGGTCTGTTCTCCATGAACTTTCATTAGACACTGTAACTCCAAATTCACCAACTTATTGGCCCACCTCCAGACGCAAAACTCCTGACTTACTTGATTTCTTTATAACAAAAGGACTAAGAACCGTACCATTTGCCGTCAATACAAGCTCTGATCTTTGTTCTGATCACTCCTCAGTGCACATGGTTCTCTTCGACGCGCCTTCCGAAGCACAAAAAAGACCTAGGCTCATAAAAGGCTGCATGGACTGGGACGCATATAGAGACCATTTGAACACCAATCTTTCTGTTCCAGGTTCAATTAAAAATCATGAGGAATTAGAAGAAGCTGTTGAAAAATTCACAAAAAGCATACAAGATGCAGCATGGGCCTCATCAACATCCAGGCCACAAAAAGCAGCGAACTTGCCCCATTATCCTATGTACATAAGGGACTTGATCAGAGCAAAGAGAAAAGCACGTCAAGTATGGCAGACTAATAGACTTCCTTCAGACAGACAAACTTTTAACAGATTGAACAACGAACTCAAAAGACATATTCAAAAATTCAAAAGCACAAACTACGACAATTTTATTAACAACCTTTCGACGGACGATGGAAGTTTATGGAGACATACAAGGAATCTTTTAAAGCATCGTGAGGTGTCAGCACCCCTACGAAGAGAGGATGGTTCTTGGGCTGTTTCGGACGAGGAAAGATCTGAACTCTTTGCCAACCACCTTTCCACTGTTTTCAAACCACATACAGACTTAATTAATACAGAACACGATATTTTTGTACATAATAACTTAGACATACCGTTACAGCTCACATTACCACCACCTCCTTTCACACCATCACAAGTTGCACAAGAAATTAGACAATTGCCCAAAAGAAAAACCCCTGGTCATGACTTGATAACTGCTGAGGCGCTCCAGCAAATGCCAAGGAAAGCTCTAGTGTTTCTTACCACAATCTTCAATTGCATTCTCAGGACCACCAAATTTCCTATACAATGGAAATACTCACACATAACCATGATTAAAAAGCCAGACAAAGACACTAACAATCCTTCTTCATATCGACCGATTAGTTTACTTCCAGTATGTTCTAAGTTATTCGAAAAACTGTTGTACCCACGACTATTACATATACTAACAGACAGACAGATTATTCCTGACCATCAATTCGGGTTTCGAAAATTACATTCAACAACACAACAATTACACAGGGTAACTGACTACATATCGACAGCACTAGAGCGAAAACTATATGCAACCGGAGTATTTCTGGATGTCGCCCAAGCGTTTGACAAAGTATGGCATCAGGGGCTTCTCTTCAAGCTTAAGACCATACTTCCACATACTTACTACTTAATTCTCCATTCCTTTCTCTCAGATAGATTTTTCTCCGTTCGACATGGTCAAGGTCTATCCTCAATTCGATCAGTTTTAGCTGGCGTACCTCAGGGATCAATCCTTGCCCCACTACTGTACATCACATATACACACGACATTCCTCAAAGTATCCACACTCTTACAGCAACCTACGCAGACGACACTGCTATCATTACCAGGCACGACAATCCTACAGAAGCATCACTTAACTTACAACATCACTTACAGATTATACTCGATTGGTGTAAACTTTGGAAAACTCAAATAAATTATCAAAAGTCACAGCACATCACATTTACTCTAAGACCAGAAACATGCCCTCCTGTATACTTAGACAATGTACCAATTCCACAAACAGACAGAGTACAATACTTAGGCCTTACGTTCGATAGGAGAATGACATGGGGTCCACATGTGAAGAAAAAACGAATCACATTAAATCTAAGACTAAAATTGTTACATTCACTGTTAAGACGACATTCCAAATTAAAAGCAAGACAGAAACTAAGTATTTACACATATCTTTTAAAACCTCTTTGGACTTACGGACTACAAATATACGGAATTGCAAAACCAACTCACATAAAAAAACTTCAAACTTTTCAGTCGAAGATACTACGACTAATCACTCAAGCACCATGGTACGTAAACAACCGCACTTTACACACCGACTTACACGTTCCGACAGTTAACGAACACATACGAACGTACTACAAACGATTTCATAACATGTTAAACGGGCACTCCAACCAGCTGGTAAAAGAAATGGCCACAACTAGTATGCCCGAGAACTCCAGAAGAAGACTGAAAAGGGTCTGGATGAGGGATCTGCTGAAATAATGTTATAATAAATAAAAGCCATGGAAGGGATACCGCTGGGTATTGCTATTCCTCATGCCTATCAAGCCTTTTTATTTATTTATTATTATTATTATTTTTTTTTTCTCTCATTACTACGCCAGCACATCTGCTGATTGTCAATCATAATTGACAGGTGCGGATAGATATATGTTAGTCCAAAAAAAAAAAAAAAATATGTCTACTTCAAGATCATATGTCTTTATTTTTAATCTTAAGAATTTTTAATTTTATGAAAAATTTAAATGTTTTTTTATTTCAATATTAAGATTAGACAACTTTGTAAATAAATGTATTTTTAATTGTCATTTAATTATTCACTTCAATTATTAACAGGGCCTTACTCTAATTATTACTGTCATATATATTAACATGTATATATTTTTTTCTTCCCCTATTCAAATACTAAGTAACTAAAAATGGTTTTAATTGTGCGTGTATACTATTTATTTATCCAGAGATTTATATAGAAAGAAAAAAATAAAAGTAGAAAATTTCCTTCCCAAGTTCATTTTCCTATGGAATATTAATGAGTGAGATAGACATTCAAGGGAACTAAATGGAGTGCATTCGATGGCCCTAATGGAAGGGTGAAATTCCAATCATTAATTATTGAATCATGTTTTATTTTTCTATTTTTTTTTCTTCTAGGGCTCATATTTTATAATCAACGGATTTTAAATTCATCGGAAGTTTTGTAATAATTTGAATTCATCAGGAAAATAGTCCTTTTATTTTATTTTCGATACATACTCATGTGATGAACACAGAATATTAATCAATCTATTGTCAGATAAATTGATGAATATATGTTAAATTTTATTTCTTCTTAGTCTCACAACTATAAGTTTTATAATTATTATCACTAAGTTTTTTTAGCTTATGGTTTTCTATATATTTTTAATCCATGTACATTTTAATTTATACGACTATGGCCATTTCAATGTATCTAGTATATCATCCATTAATTAATCGATAAATTTAATGCTGCGGCGTTTGTTTCAATAATAATTTCGTTCCAATGAATAACCTCTTATTGTAATAGTCCGTGGTTCAGACCCCTTTTCATGAAATTATTAACATCCGGCTGAAACTTCGTAAATAGCTTCATCTCATCGTAACCTACAAGCCTAAATCGTAACCTAAGTACTAAAAACTCGTAAATACCCATTGTTTTTAAACTTTAATAGTAAGATAACTTACTAGCACAAAGTCAATAAAAAAGTTGTCCTTCAAAAATATTGAGCCGTTTGTCATTAAATACACCCCCAAATTGTAAAAATAACGAGGTTATATAGTACAAACTGCTCAATATTTTTGAAGACCACATTTTTTCTCAACTGCGTGCTCAAGTTATCTCACGATTAAAGAGGAAAGAAAATGTGTATTTACGAGTTTTTAGTCCCCAATTAAATAGACAAAGTTTGCCGACATCCAGATTGAAAATGCCCCAATTCCAAGAATTTTCGTAAATAGAATGTTTGTCGGTTACGATGAGATGAAGCTATTTTACGAAGTTTCAGCCGGATGTTAATAATTCATAAATATGGGTGTGTTCGACGGACTATAATAAAATCCTAAAATAACTGTCAGATAAGTAGTTCAGATGTCTTAAAATTAAATTTGGTTGCCCTGATTTTTTACTAGACAAATATATCACAGGGCATATGGGCTGGATGTGCCCCAAGAAGGCCTCCCGACTCAGAATCCATAGCTGATGGAAAATTACTTGACATCAGCCGGATTCGAATCCGGGATCTTGAGCTTATCAGTACAGCACCTGACTCACTGAGCTACTCCACTCCCTAATAATTACTCATAAAAATATTAAAGTACCTGAATTGAAAGAAATACTGCTATATTGCTAAAACTTTGAAATGCTTTTATTTATTCGTATTCCTGGCTCACAATAAATTAGCCATCTACCTTGGTATTCAGCAAATATGATATCAGAGAAAAGAAATGATAGATTAAAAAAAAAAAGAATAGTAACAACAAAACAAAAAGAGAAAAAAAAAAAAAAAAAAAGATAACGCAGCAAGTAGCTCAATGCAATAAGTCTCTTGGCCATCGCCTCAGCAGTCTTCTGGGCGGATTATATGGATTTGTATCAGTAGATAGAGCTTGAGTAAGTGGATTGGAATTTAGAGTCAGTCTGTCATGAAAATTATTAAAGCGGTCAGTGGCAGTTGCCGTGGTGAAAGGAATGTTAAGGTCAGTGTGTAACGTGAGGTTTGAAACATAAAAGGGTGTGTCTACCAATTTTCCGAAGGTCTTTTGGCAGGAATGACTGGATGGTTTTTATATTTGATTTCTTTGCTGTTCCCCATAGTTCGATCCCTTATGTCTAAAGTCGTTTAATGAGGATCTTGTAAATAGTTAATTTATTAGTCACAGATAATTTAGAGTGTCTGTCTAGTAAGATAAAACTTAAGCTAAAACTTTAAGGCTTATTTCTTATTTTATAAATCTGCTTACAATTTTTCTTTAATATATCATAGAAGATAAAAATTGACTAAATATACCAATATGTGAACAAGATAACTTTATGGTGTAGAGATGGTTGACCGTGATATAATATGAGGGTGCGGTCAAATAAGTTCTAAATTAAAATTAACGGCTTAAAAATTAAAATACTATTTTAAAAATTTAGTATTTATTTGACCGCATCCCCCGACCAACTCCTTCTCACATGATAACTTTATATTCAGTACATGAATAGTGCATTTTTATTATTAACCCAATTTTTTTTTTTATTTCTTTATGACATTTTCAACTGTATTACATAAATACATCAAGTAAATTTGGACATAATAGATATAATGACATGAATACACTTGCTGAGTAACTACCCAATGGTAACACTCTAATGATATGACTACATTAGGAGATCACGGGGCCATCTTCTTTTCAGACGCCTCGGAGGGTTATCAGGAATTGAAGAGGAAGCAAGGTTAGAAACGAGTGGGTTGGGATGATTCTGAACTTTATTATGGAAGGATAAGTATCTGGATTGAGCTAAATCGGAAACATATGGTACATTAAGGTCATTATGGATGATTTTATTTGTGACAAAGTAGGGAGCACGAAGGATTTTGGATTGTAAGGATTGGATACGAGAGGAATTTGATGGTTTAGTAGAGCCCCAAAGCTCGATCCCGTAAGTCCAAATAGGCCTTATTATAGTAATATATATGGGTCTTTTGTAAATAGTTGGCAGTTTAGAGCGTTTGTCTAGTAAGTGCTGGAGTAGTCGGAAACGTCGGGCGGTTTCTAGTCGTTTCAGTCTGGTATGGGATTAACCCATTTAAAAATATACTGCGGTTTCGGAAGATTTTCGTTTCAACTTTAAAATTGTTTTTGTAATTTAGACTCGGTTGGTATAATTTTGGTTTTGGTTATGACTGGTACTAAAAAAAAAAAAAATAAGTAAAAAACAATATTCTTCCTACTACCAAAAATACTTTTTTATTCGATTCAGTACGACATACTACATAGAGTGACAAACCCATTGAAATCATTATAAATAAATATCTGACTGAAAAACCCGTGCCATTTTGAGAATCGACTATTTCATCCCACTATGCGCCATTTAGTATGTAGGAATGTCTGAGAGTGATCCAAAAATTAAATAAATTCCAGGCTCGTGTTTGTTTTGGTTTAGCTGCTAAGGATTAATCCATAAAACATTGTCAAGGGGTGGACCCTCCTAATCCTATTTCTCCGCCTTTTGTCTCCCCGCATTAACCAAAGGATTAGAAGGGCTTAGGACACTGTGGTAAATTTTACTTAAAGAAAAAACCTACAATTAATTACAAGGTTGTCATCGGAATAAATATTTAACGAACGAAACGCCTGAACATATCGATGTCTCGTTTGAATTGAAAGCGATGAAAAATAATATATTTGTTTATGTAAATAAAAAAAATTAACCCAGACCGCAATATTCCTTACATTGTTTTGGTAAGAGCTTTTGTTTCTTGTCCAACGTTTAAGAAGGATATGCAGTCAGTTTCACGCCATTTTCAATTTCTATTTTGAATTAATAAAAATTTCTGAAGTTTGTAAGACATATGAACACAAACGTCCTAACACAATACTGATTCACTGCTAATATAACTTCAAATAAAACTACTCATTGAGGTTGTGCGAACCATAGCCCCCAAAAAAGTCTCGGATAATAATTTTTATATGATTTATAAAAACCATGAGTGATAGTTACATAATCAACATAATTATTGTAAAAGAACAATACAATACTATATACAAAAATAAATGTAAGTATATCTTTATATATTAGAAGTTTTTGTAATGATATGTTTATATATTTTAACAAATCAATTGAATATATTACATATCTTTGCTGTATTATAGCAACCTATACTAGGTAAGAAAAGTATTGCAATCGGGTCAAATTTCCGATATGCGGTTTTCGACGGATCTATACGTTTCAGAGTCCGAAAAACACCTTTTTAGGCTTTGTTCTGTATGTCTGTGGCAAGATTTTCTCGGGAACTAGTGAATCCATTTTATTACTTTTTTTTCTATTTGGTTTTGACTATTGATGCCTGTGACACAAATCGGATGCTCCATGTGCAATAGCTGCTTTGCAATAAATACAAAACATGTTTTTCTATGGACTGTATCATGAAAACGGCTCTAACGATTTTGATTCAGCTTTCCTATAATGTTCTAACAATTGTCCTTTCAATTTTCGTGCATGGACTGCATTCCCTAAAAAAAATCAGAAAAAAAAATTATAAAGAAAGGAGTAATGTTTTGAGGCCTAACTCGCTAAGTATATATTTTATGGAAAAATTTATAATAAAACTTTTCAAAGGTAATTAAATTACCAACGAAACAAAAAAAAAAATCATCGGAATCGAACCAGTATTAGCGATGATACAGCGTATTATATTTTCTACACACGTTTTAATTTATACTTTCTTACATATACTAGGTAAGGAAAGTATTACAATTGGGTCAATTTTCCACTATATAGAAATCGTATAGGTACTGTATATCCTGGTGTCAAAAAGAGATGAATGAGGGAAAAAAAGATAACTAAGTAAAAGTAAGAAAATCTGATGCCCGCATCACACAATCTTCACTATTTTCTCAACTTTTAACATAGATTATTGTTTGTCAAAATTAGGCTATGGCAAAAAGTTTCTGATAAGCAATATTAGAGGGTCTTGAAATTTTTACACTGATCCACCTTAAGCCGGTTTACATTGCTTTCGTTTATCAAATAAATCGTACTAAAATCTTTTCATTGATCAATTTTCAGGAAAATAAATCTAATTAAATTTTTTTTTTTTGTTTCTTTATGGACATATGTAAACATATAAATAATTTTCTGAAATAGGCAGGAAAGTCGTTTGAGTGGGCACACCAGAGTTTTTCTTTACTTAACGGTTTGAGGCAGTCAGATGAACTCTCACTTCTCCGATGATTCGAATTTGCAGTAAATATATGTGGTGGGGATTTTCCACACTGACCAAAATATAATAATGAGGTAGGTTTTCAATGAAGTCGGAAGGCGTGTTAAACCTAATGAAGAATATTGTAAATTACTGAAAAATAAATAAAATATATTTTTTATTTATTCGAAGCTAAAGTCTCAAAACAAAAAATGAAACCTTTTCATAAAGAAAGTATATTTAAAAGCCCTTTTATACCAAAGATAAAAAAAAAAAACTCGAAACAGTTGATAACGAACTCGACTTGTATAAGTTGACAATGGCGGATCTAATGGTAATGGAGGTGAAAAACTCTAAACTCATCAAGTCTTTATTCAGATTTAAATCACCGACTGTTCCCGCCTGCTGATTCGTTAAACTCTTTTTATTTTCGGACTCAGCTGAGTCGAGAAGTGAAGTCCAATAATAATTGCAGAAGACTTGGCCCCGGCGAGGCAGTTTGTCTTCGGGGACAACACAACTGTTTATTCAGGCCCAAGAATCAACAAGTGCTCCCGGACCCCTTTCCCATAATCCTAATACTTCATTCATTACATCTCTTCTTTCCACAAGGAATCCAGAAACGGAGCACTCTCATTTCATAATACCATTCTAAATGTTAATCATCGCTAAGAGGGGTAATGCAGTTCTTGTTTGAGAGGGATCAGATTGATTTTACTAAGATATAAACGATGTTCAAATGATTTTCCACAAAATATAACAATTTTGCGCAACTTTGATACATTTCTGATAAGGATTCGATATATCTTCACCAATTTGATGTTCGAGATTTCTTCTAGTCTGAAGTTGCCTCCCTTAATACCTCGAACCAAACTTACACAGCCATTTCCTGCACTTAAGGAGTCAAATTATTAAAATTATGAATTAAAGAGGTTGGTTTTTGTTACCTTCAGGAGTGGACAACGCACCAAATTTTATGTCAGAATATTATCTGCAAATACCGATGTCAATCTCACAAAGCAGCAGCTGTCGAGGCAAAACATAACAATATTTATAAGCTATATGTGCTTGTTTTAGGTGAAAATTTTCTAATATAAAATAGGGATCTGTTTATTTTTTCAACATATTTATTTTAATTTTCATAGCTACGTTTCGGCCAGTAAGCCATCTTGAAGCCATTTTATCCAACCATGATTTTCACATGTAGCCCAAAGTCAGATGAAAAAAGCTAAAATGGCTTAAAGATGGCTTACTGGCCGAAACGTAGCTATGAAAATTGAAATAAATATGGTGAAGAAAATACACAGCCTTAATATTATTTTATAATAATATTATTTTATAATATTAGAAAATCTTTACTTAGCCATCTTCAAGGCATTTTATTCAACCATGCTTTTTGCATGTAGTCCAAAGTCACTTTGTCATCTTATTTTATAATTTATAAACTATTTCAATGACAATGTCACTGATCTCTCTACCTTCCCTAATATACACCTGCTCCCGAATTATCCCATGTTCAGCAAACTTCTGGTTTACGCCAGGCTATCATGTCATTTGGTCAAGTAGTATTAGTTCATATAACCATTTTGGTAACGAGTGCAAAATAAAGTTGTTTTTATTCACACGCAAACTTCTCATTTGATATTTCTCCAAGAGAATCCAGTCCAATTTAAACATTTTCACACGGCTACAATGTTTTTTGTAATAACACAAATTTTTAGGTTGAATTTTACAAATTTTTGGGTTGAGACTGAATATAATTAGATGTTTGGAGAACTAGTTTTACTTATCTATAACATAAAAAAAAAATCCATTTATTGATATTTAAAACTGCATAAACAACAAGTAAATTTGCTAAAAGAATATAAAAGGTGATACGAATTTTCGAAGAAGATACCCCTTGGTAACACTTCAAAGAATAGATTAATTTAGGAGGTCCCGTGGCCATCTTCTTTTCAGACGCTTTGGAGGGATGTCAGGAATTGTTTTGGATGAAAGTCAAAGAATTGGAAATTAAAAGAAGGATATCTAATTGGGGCTGAAATGTGTGACTGTAGGGATTGATAGGGATATTAGCTGTATAAAATGAGTAAAGGATGGGACCTAAGATAAGACCGCGAGGAACACCAGTGGATTGATCTATAATATTAAATAAAAGATATTATATGGCATGGCAGAGTTAAGTCCAGAAAATCAATAAATGAAAATTTCGAATAGTTCATATCAGTCCCGATGTTCTTAGATTGACAGCTAATTATTATAATATGAACAAATAGATGTCCTAGTTATTCGATATTAATTTAACAGTTATTTACTGTTAGTAATACACGTCCTTAATTAAATTATGCCATGCAATGGAGGAAGCTAATAAATGAATTGAAATAAAAATTTCATGAATTGAAAAATTAATATAATCAGGTGGACTAGAGACAAGGTATAGGTACCGTATGTATATGAGTCTTTTGTAATTAATTTGAAGCTTACAACGTTTATCTAGTAAGCTCTGAAACTTTCGACAACGTCGAGCAGTTTCTGAGATGAGGATTCGAAGCATTTGTCCAAGTGAATTCATAGGTATGGAATTTGTTCAACAAGAATAAGTGAAGTATCATCAAAGGATACTTTATGATAGGAAGTCATAGGTTTAGGAGGAAGGGTAAAGGAGTTTTGATGGCATTTATTGGTATTCATTTTAATCCCCCAGTTTTGGCAACATTCTTCAAATTTTGTGATAGGTGATTAAAGAGTTTGGAAGTAGTTGATGGTTTATCATTGACTGATAGAATGCGTTTGCCATCGGGATAGGTGGTGATGACAGTGTTGAGATAGGTTAAGATATCAGCTGTATAAACTGTATATATGATAGGACAGAGAATAATACCCGAGGAACACTACAGACTGGAAATAGAGAAGATGCATGATTGCAATTTATCTTGAAGTATCTATCAGTAAGTTAGGAACGAATAATGAGAAAACTCGTAGACGGTAGGAATTGATGGAGTTTGTAATTCAGGGTCGGTGCCAAAAAACGTTGACAACTGAACTGCTTCAAACTTCTACAGAACTTGAACATCTCTTGACACAGCTTTTTACCGATTTCAAGAATTTTTTTTGCATTTTCTAGGTATATTTTATATATATCGGTCCCCTTCTGGAAACCATAAAAAAAGAAATTCAATTTATTTTATACGTTAAATACATACAGGTGTCTTTTCTGGAACTACCTTTCTGCACTCAAAAAACAGACAGTCATAAACCTATAAAGTAGCAAATTTAAGTTCTTTAAAAATTTACTAAAAATTAACATTATATAACCAACCGAAAGCTGTAAGATTATTGACCAAGTGTTGGGAATGGTGGACAATGGATTGGTGAGGAAACCGCAGACTTGAGATAAGAGAAGGTCCTAAGGTAAGAAATCATTGAACGTCTGTAGGCGGTCACAACTCCTACTTAACTCCCGGAATATATTTCCTTTCATCTTTGTTTCCTTGTTTATTTAGTTTTACTTTACTCTGGGTTCGATAAAAATAGAAGAAACAATATAAATTTCTTATAAAATTGGGATGTAAATAGGTATATAAGAAAGCATCTTTTGACGGACTTCAGTTGCTTTTTGTCTTTCAACGGAGGTCATCTATCAAACGGTCATTTTCACGTATTGTTTTATATTCGTAAATAAATATTTACGTATATTATGGCTTCTTTATATATATATATATATATATATATATATATATATATATATATATATATATATATATATATATATATATATATCACCCTAGACGGGTGGTCGGAATGACATTCCGAGAAATGACTTACATCCTGACTTATGACCTGATTGGTCGTGTAAGGTATTGATGCAGTGATTGACGGGACTTAAGGATTCCAAAAATCCTGAAATCAAACCTTCAATCACGAGAAGTGGAAGAGAAACTAACATAAAAGTGGTGTGGAGACTAACCTAACTACTAGGTACGATAGTTAATCTAGGCCACACAACTATTGTACATTCCTAATTTTCATTTATAGTAAATATTGCTTCACATCCCCAGTTCATATTGTTATAAACGATCTTCAACTATTTGTTTTAAAAATAATCAAGTGGATAATAACAAAAAAATATTTATATAAATATTAATATCATATTTATAGGAAAAATGAATCTTTAACTGTTGTGTATAATGCTTCTTATCATTATATTGGATCATAGCTCCAATTTTCTTTTGATATCCAATAATGTAAATGATAATGGACAAATAAGCCTTTTTTAATTTAGCACACTATTCATAAACAATAAGCTAGCTCCACAATTATGTCTACGTCAACAGAACTAAAACGACGTCAGTCGGAGTGATACGTGTTGTGTCCTTCGTAATTGAAGTAATTCTTGTCAGTCTTTTAATTGTCATTCATGACTGATCGTTTATGGTCCGCTTAAAGTTCCGTGCTGCAACAGAAGAAGCTCCCAAATGCGCCAAATGCATTGCAGCTGTTTTGTGTGAAGACTTCACTTTTGAAAGTAATACCCATCGCATATATAAAAAATAATCTGTATAACTGTAGCCTTCGTTCACATAGTTACATTTTTTATTTTATTTTTTTGTCGGTAAAATATTTAATACAACAATAGAACAACGAATATTTGTGAAATTTTATTCCAGACTAGAAAAAAAAACGGTAATAATTTATTAAGATAAATGTACGATAGTAAATGTCTTTGAGTGGTTCAAGCGTTTTTAAGATGGCCGAAAAGACGTTGAAGATGATTCATCAAGGATCACCCGCCACGTTAAAAACTATTTAAAAAATATCTAATCTGGTTCGATTTGACTGTCGGTTCATTATCCACGCTGAACTGTAGATAATCACATACAGTGTGTACGGTTCGTTCTACATTGTCTGTTGGTTTCTAGACAAATAGACCTTCCACCTTATTCGCCAGATCATGCGCCGTGCGATTTTTATCTCTTTTCTAATAAAATCTGCAATAAAAGAAACAAGACTTGAGTGTGTGGAAGCTTTGAAATAGTCTTGGAGGAACTTACAGAAAAAGACTTCCAGCACTGTTTTAGATAATGAATGGGTTGTACGGATAGGGAATGCGTATATCGCTAGTATTAATATATAAACTGGTTATTTCTTAATAATTTATTTGTAAAATATCATATTTTATTTCCCAATACTATTTCCATAGTAGCAGACTACAAAACATCATCCTTAGCACAAATAGAATTATAATAAAAAATTGTTGCGTACTATTCTATGCAGTAACAATAGCGATATATTGAAGGCAATAACAAATACGTGTGTATTAATTATAAATAAAATTAATTATAAACAGCATCACTCTGAATATACAGAAGTCATCCACACCTCGTACTTATTACATCTTTGTATTTCTATTCTGTTTGAAATAATGAGAAAGATCTCAGTTAGTCGAGTGGTATAGTTTGTGCGAAAATGGTTCCAAATTTCCTCGTTGTGGCGAGTGGTGGGGGCAGATCAGAAGAGATAAAACATAACGCTTAATCCGTACGAGCGACTCAACACTCGGTCTCATTCCAGCACTAGTAACCATAGAAGACAGATGATCCGAGGGCGCCCTCAGGTAACAAAGAGATGTTGTAATCTGGCATAAAAATGGTAAGCTATTTTGGCGCAATCAGTATAACCTACCAATCCATTAAAATACAGTCCACTGCATAAAAGTAGAATGTTAGAACTCATGAGAGTTATTTTTGTTGCTTTAATTAAAAATTGGAAAGTCTAATTTAAAAAAATATTAAAAATAATCTCTATTTTATATTACACATTTAATATTTCCTGACTTTAGTAGTTTTGTATAGTTGCATTATAACAAACTATAAAAAGAGCTGATTACATCTCGTTTCGCTAAAATATGAAATAAATTTAATAAGCGCTTCGATTAAGTTAAATTTAAATTGAGAGTCTTCATTGTTTCAAATTAGCATTTGAGAAATTACAATGTCGGAGGACGGAGTTCTCGGAAAACGAAATTAAAGCCTTTGTGCTTCGGTATTATCATTTAAAATGTTACAAACGAAAGAATAAATTAATAAAAACATCATTAATAGATAAAACATTGCAAATACACAAGAAAATAGTGATTATTACATAACAAAAGTAGAAAAATTGCTTCGTTTTACTATTATGGATACATAGTTGTCGGTAATAGAAAAAAAAAACGCCCTTTTCGGGTATAAAATTCAGTAGTTGCATGAATTATCCATTTTTATAGGTTAATAAAATTTGAGTTATAACAAAAGTCCTCAATTTTTTTTTATACATATTTTCCACGAATAACATATTATGGGGCTGAAGAAAAATGGTAACGGTGGAAAAGTGGTCGAAAAAGGCATATAAGAAAAAAATAAAATGCTAAAATTGACAATTTTCATGCATAACGTTGGGCTTAAAAGTAACTTTATCTCTGTTTTGATCTTTCCCTTCCCGGTATTTTTGAGTTTTCCGTAGAACAGTTGAAAGTCGGATTTAAAAGTGGGAAGGAGCTCGGAGCCCTAAACCGACAGAAATCCTTTTAGCCTAGCGCCGTGAGTGTCTCATTATCTTCCCTAAATATATATGCAAATCACTTGCCCTCACAAAATGGAAAAGCTAAGACAAAGCTGAACCTGGAATTGAAAGGAAATTTTATCTTGGAGCAATTTATGATAAAAGGAAAAAAAAAAACAATACAAAAAAAAAACAGACCTAATGCGATTCATTGTAGAAACCATTAAAATGCATTGTATCATACTGAAATACTTAATACTTATATTTTATATTAGTAAATAAAATGTAAGATTAGGTAATTTCGTGCGTACTTTCCAATTACCACCGTTTTAAATAAAACTAAAATTGTTTTATATTTCTATCTATCCAAGTTTATTACATATTTTTTTTATTCTCAGTGCATTATAAGTTTATAAGGCATAAACCAGAAGGTTCGATATTACGAATAGCTTTCAACATATTTCGTCCAAACAGGACTATATTAACGCGATCCAGGGGCCTAACCCTGATGATCTTTTTATTTTAATTTATTTATTTAACGAAATTTACAACTGTATAAACAATGCAACAAGTATAAATGCACACATTAGAAATAATGACATGAACAGAATTGAAGAGATACTGCCCAGTGGTAGCATTCCCTATTTAATTCTAGGTGAAAAGATCACGTGGCCATCTTCTTTTCATCTTCCATATCTATCTAGGCCATCTTCTCGCCTAGGGGGCTGGAAACAAGTGGATTCGGATGGGACTGGAGTTTATCATGAAAGGATAGGTATCTGGCTCGGGCTAAATCAGCGACATATGGAACATTAAGGGCTTTACGAATGGTTTTATTTGTGACAAAATATGGGGCATTAAGGATTTTGCGAAGGATTTTGGATTGTAAGGATTGGATACGATAGGGATTCGATGGTTTGGTAGAACCCCCAAAGCTCAACTTCTTATGCCCATCCAAGTGTTGGAGCAGTCGGCCTGAAGATCTTCGATGATATTTTTTTTGTTATATGTTCCATGCATTAATTTAAATAAAAGTAAAAAAAAAATAGATTTTTAGGATTTTGAACTTTGAAAATTTAAAATTATAAAAAGGCAAAAAAAATAGTTTTTAATATAGTTTTTGGGCTATTTCTGAAGAGCTATTTGTTTTAGAACGCTGGATCAGGTTTCACCTTTCTCAGTCGCTTATGCTTTTTCCAGATATACTACACGACTATATTCTAAAAATATAATACTTTTTTATTGAATTAAAAAAAAAATCTTTTGATTTTTATTTAAAAAAGGTTGCCAGTGTAGATAAGATCAAGTAAAGAAATGTTGAAATACATATAGAAACAAAAAATTTACCACTGCAACCCATGGAGAGTCTGCAGTACTATTTAGGGAAAGCACTGTTTCTTGGTGTGCAAGGAGATGGTCTGAGATAACGCTCAACTACCAAGTTTTTCCCCTTAATTAATTATTTTAATTAAGGGTACCCATTTTATAGAGTTTGCGTGTGTCCCATGAGGGTCTACCTACCCAGGGTCGTCCCACGGCCAACGAACAGAATAAATATTTTTTCTGCCATGAGCCGGGATTCGAACCTGGGACTTTTAGCATTGGAAGCTCAGTACCCTACCACTGAGCTACCACACACCTCCAGAATACATATAGCCTATTATAAATTACTCACTTTATAGAGGTTGGACTCCCGAACCCAGAGTCGATCCATTACTGATGTACATGTATGCGTAACTACTAACCACAGCTACAACTAGGTCCTGGGACTTTAAGCATAGGAACTCGATGCTCTACTCCCTTAACCACCTTAAATAGCCGAGTAAATTTAAATAAATAAGTTTTAATGAACTATTGTATTGTTTTATTTTATTCGTAGAGCTATTTAGTTTTTAAAGTAAAGCTTGATTGAGTCGTAATAAAGGTTAATCAGTATTCTCCCAGCACTAGAAAAATACTTCTAAACTAAAAATTAATCTCGAAGCTAATCGTTTCTTCAGAAGTTTGATATCTCCATCGTTTGTCCAAAAGGCAATAGAGGAAGAAACTGAGAAACTTCTTCAGAAATTAAAGCGCGACCCACGGGAATGGTTCGTCCCCCTCCCCGCCCCCCTTCTTTCCTCCATCCTCCCCCCCACTTCTCGATTCCAATCCAATCGCTACCAATAACTGACACATTTAGTTTTATAGCCCATCTCAAAGTTTTATAAGGGCTTTTATCTCCGATGAGGTGTCTATTAAAAGTAGTAATGTCACCCACTATCCTCCTTGCCGGCTGAAATAAATTTCATTTATTCGATAAAATGTTTAATATGTTTTTATAGTTTTTGAGAGGGGCATGGAATAGTGATCATAAAATATAGGATGGTAGATCAGAATCCCGCTCGGTTTGATTAAGTGTTAACCATTCTTCGTTAAGGATGTTTTAATTAAAGAGAATATGAAAAAAAAACACCGTAAGATGGGTTAACATTGGGTCACTTTTAAAAGTTTAAAGCTGTTTATATTTTATTTTCAAAGCTAAAATGCTGAAAAATTATTAATATGTAAGGTCTTCCTCTTACAAAATATGGTAGAACAATAATTCTAGATACAAGAATATTTTATTAAAAAAAAAAAATTAACTAACAAAAATTAAAACTGTCCTAATATTAATCCATTGATTGGGGTAAAATTGGGACAGTGCATTATCTCTATTAGAATCGGCAGGAAGCATGATTTTAATATATACTAATTTTATTCAACAATAGTATATTTGAGTCCACATGAAAATAATGAATTTTTTTTTTTTTTTGTTTTTTTTCTCTTGGCTCTACAGACCTTGTAGATCTTTGGCCGCCTGAACCAGCCTTCTCCACCTCTGCCTATCTTGGGCTACTGCTTTCCAGTTTGCGGCGAGAAGCTCAGCCGTATCTTTGTTTATCCTATCTGCCCAACTGGTTTTTGGCCTCCCACGTGTATCTTGCCTACTGCTTTGGTATTCATTGTCGTGTAGAGGCGTCCTGATTGATTACTACGAGCTACATGCCCTGCCCATCTTAACCTCCTTGCCTTCATGTCATGAGATATTGATTGACCCGTTTCTTTCACCAGTTCTTTATTGTTCCATCTCCCCCATGTGTCAAGGTTCTGGTCCCATATAGGTCCTGTTATCCTACGTAGACATTTTCTTTCGAATCTCTCAATTCTGGCTTCTGATGTGCCGGTTAGAGCCCAGGTTTCACAATCGTACAGCAGAACTGGCTTAATCACGGCGTTGAACACTAGCGGATCCATGATATAATTTGGGGATGGGGGCTTCAGCCTGAAGGATTTTTTTTTCATATATATAACGATAATTAATTTGAAAAAAAAAAAGAAAAATGAAACTACCTCTAAAATGAACTACCTCTATGACATGGTGTATCATTGATTTTTGAAGTCTTATTAAATGTAATTATACGAACAATAATAGTTTATAATATTTTTTTCTATAAAACATGGTTATATTTTACCATTTTTTTGGGGGGGAGGGACTTCAGCCCGAAAGCACCCCCTCTCCCCCGTAGATCCGCTGTGGTACATGGTACATAACCATATTCTAATATTGGTGAAAAAAAATTGTATTCCATGTATAAATTCAGGAATTATGCTACATATTGCTTAGATGATTTTTTTTTAAATTTTAAATTGACGTGAATCCAAGTGAAAAGGAATATTCGTTCTCCCATTCCATTCTCCCTCAGTTATAGAGGAATAGACCCGGTAGAATAATAGAAAACAAACAATCCTGTTTATCGAGAAAAAGACTTGTTACATGATTGGACAACCTTTTAAACCGCAAAAATGAGTTTCTTTGTTGCTCCGTTCTCAATTAAACCTTCGACTCCCGACCTTTTGTGCTTTGTAAATGGTTTTGCTGGCAGATTTTAACGGAAATATGAGGTTTGTCTAAAACGTTTTACTAATACTATGCATTTTTTAACTTGTCTTTTTTTTTTTAATTAAACAAAAAATAATTGCTTGAAAACAATCTAGATTAGTAAGTTTTTATAATACACCTAATTTTATCCTTCCTTTATTGTTACTTAAATGGAACTGCCATTGAATCTTCTGTGGTAAGAATTGTAGAAAAGTCACATTGTGAAACTTAAATGAAGCGTATATGAACAAAAATTATAGTTGCACATCCAATATGAAAAAAACTCAAATAAACCAAACCAAACTGTTCTCACACATGAATCATTTTAATTATTGAAGGTTTGTTTAGCATAGAAAAATGTAATAATTGCGCTATTAACAAGAAATCGGATGCATAAACTCTAAATGCCTGGCATTCAAATTTATTTAACTCATATTACTAAACGTCAATAATAATAAAAATACATCACACACATATATTAACAATGAAATATACGATTCTTACCAAACTACCCATAGCTTCCTATTGATCTGGATATACAAATATGTGGAAAAACCAAACACCATTTGTCCTGCCCAACGTTTTTCTATTTCTGTAATTCATCAATTAAAAAAAAAGTCAATTAAATACACTATCCAATTTCCTTATATATTTTTTTTACCTGTTCCACTATAACCCATGAAGGTTCTTGGTTTCAGTACTATTTAGAGAAATCACTGTTTCTTGGTGTACGGTTGTGCAAGGAGATAATTTGACCGAGATCAATTCCAACCGCCAGGTTTTGTTCCCTTAATTAATTATTTTAATTAAGGTTACCCACTTTCTAGAGGCTGGGTACGCCCCAGAGAGGTCTACCTATCTAGGGTTGCCTCACGGCCAATGAAACAATGAAGAATTTTTCTGCCATGAGCCGGGATTCGAACCTGGTACCTTTAGCATTTGAAGCTCAGTATCCTACCAGTGAGCTACCCTACTACTCTTCCTTATATATGTAAAGTAATAATATCTTAATCATTAAAGTCCATTCTAATTGTAAATAATTTTAGTTCTTGAAAATTATTGTCGAAAAATGTCGAACAAACCAAACGAACTTAAAGTCTCGAAAGTCGCCAAAATATACTTGTATAGGCCAAGTTCGTGAACTCATCACTGACCTTATTGATGGCATCGTTTTGTCCAATATAGAGACGGACTCGAAGCCATCGAAGAGCACAGCGATTTGCTTAGAAACTTGCTCATGCAATAAGATAATCATGTTATATTGACCATTTCAGAAAATTATTAACTTCTGTTTTCAATCGTGAAATAAAAATGAACAGTCATATCGGTCTTTTAAAAATTTTATCGCTCTTAAATAAATATATTATTATGAACAATTATTCACAAATAATTCATTTATTTGTGATTTAATAAGTAATTCATTAATCGGGTTAGTAAATTTTTTTACACTTTATAAAAAACATTAAACCGTATTCATAAAATACGGTATTCAAATAAAGGTAACGTAAAAAATGATAGATTATATTGTTTTATTAATAAACCAGTATTTATAAAAGAAAATAGGTTGGTATGGAAGATCTAATATCATGTATATTATCTTTTATTTTCATCTTGTTTTCATTAAATAAGTAATTAATACTAAATTATTATATTATTTTTCTCTTTTTCTTGCCTCTACCCTAAAGGGTCATTGGCGTTTTCTATATAATTTAAACTCTGTTATAGTAGTTGATAATCTTTAAAAATTTAAACAGGATAGACTCTCTCTTCATTGTCTTTTAATATTTCGTTTAGTGTTTTTCCTAGTTTTATTTTTTCTCTGAGCCTTTCGAATTGGGAACATTCTACTAGAAGGTGTTTCACAGTTTGCGGTGTATTGTTACATTTCTCGCAAGTAGGAGCTTCTAGGCCTCTTAAAAGATACCTATGAGTGAACTGGCAGTGCTCAATCCTTAGGCGGCACAGTATAATTTCTTCACGCCTGGACTTTCTGTTCTAGAAGTGATATATATTTCACTCTAGTCACTTCCTCTTCTTCTCCTCCACTTCTTGCAAAATGGGCTGCATTGTCAGCTTTTTCATTCCCTAAAATACCGCAATGAGCTATTATTATATTAATACTTATTATTATTAATATTTATTCATGTGTGTGTTTTTGTATAAGCGGTAAGTACGACAATGTTGACCGCACTGTAAATTTAATATTCAGTTTCCGTCCAATTCCCAGAATTAACTTTATACTGGAAAGGTGTGTTGAATATTTTGCAATAAGAGAAATTATTTATTAGGTTTATTAAAAAAAAAATCGTTTTGATTTCAAGTAGCGTTGTCGTACAGATCGAAATTTTAAATTAATGTTAATTTCAGAATATTAAATATGGTACTTTATTGAATGTGTAATTATTATTTGTATGGTTTAATATACCATGAGGAATAAAAAAAAATCATTAAAAAAATAATAATAAATCCGCAAAGGATCATTAGTTATAAACTTGTCATATATGTTTTATAAGTCTGGACATAAAACATATATGAAAATTTTATAGCTACAGATCCTTTGCAGATTTAGTTTTATTTTATTTTTTTTTTTTAATTTTAAAAGTTCATTTATTTATTAATTTCAATTCATATATTGATTTTATTGCTATTTTTTTAAAAAGTTTATTATTTATTTATTTATCTTATTATCTGTAAGTGCCTATTATTATCTTTATTTATTTATTTTATTCAATTCATTTATTTATTTTTTTTTTATTTTTTGTACCAACCACCTAAACAGTATACAGGTATTAGTGTTATATAGATAAACAGTATTAGTATTATTTAGTTGATCGGTCGCTGATGACCTAGATGTTTTTCACCTAGACATCACAAAAAAAAAAATCAAAGAAAAAAAAAATATCAAATATCCTAATGTTGCATAGAATTTCTAATAATTTGTAAATATAATTACTTAAATTTTTAGTGTTTTTTTTTAATATAAAAACATTTTTGATGATTTATTCTAGTATATCTCATATTTTATAAATTAACTCTTCAAGTGATTTTCAAACAATTTTTTTTTTAGGTTCTATCTTCCTATCACCCTAATCTTCCAAAAGTATTTATTAGATTTGCCGTATATGTTAGTTTATTTATTTATTAAAAATTTAAGTTAACAAAACAATAAAAAAAATCATCAAGAGAAAGAAATTCAATGTTACTTAATAATCGGAAAAATTCCAACTACACAGCCTTATGTTTGCAAAATGATAATTAAAAAAAACTGTCAACGTTTCCCCATTTCAAAAAAATAAAATAGAAGATCAAATCCCTCCATGACTTCCAATCGCATAATGAAAGGAAGGTAAGGTAACACAGCTGAGGAAGGTTATAATAAATCTTTTGATCGATTAGGTTTTCTTTTCTGTCTTGATGGTGCATGAATTGGCGAAACGGGTATTTTATTCTTTACCTGCATTTTTGAAACATAAGTCGTTTGAATTGTAAAATCATTTGAAATTGTTCCAGTAATAAGCTAATCTAAAAACATACTTTTTCTAATCGTGGATTATATTATGTAAAAAAAAAAAAATTAAACTTATATTTTATTAAAAAATATTACAAAGTAAATAGATTATTTTGTAAAATATTCATAAAGGTATCCATAAATTCAATCTAGAAAATGATTTAGAATTTCTAGTTCCGAAATAGCAATTACGATTTGATTTAACAAAAAAAAAAAAAAAAGAAGAAATATTTTCTTAGTTAATTAACGTTTCATTATTTTTAATATCTTCTCTAGCAGTCAAGTATAAATTAACATTTAATGAATTAAAATATTATCTTAAGTGCTTAAGTCACGAAAGGTCAGTTATACACCTTATTTCTTATCAAATACTGAACCTAAATGACTATCGCTTCAAAGGGAACGATTTAGTGGAAAGACTGAAGTGCTTGGAGAAGATTTCATAAAATCTCATGATATTCAACTCTAACATTCCATCTTTTTTTCTTTTTTGAAGCTACTCGAATAAGCAAAATTGCTATCCAGAATCAAAAAAATAGAAAAAATAATAAACACGCATTGTAGAATACTCCCCGTCTGAAATATTTCAATATTTTAATTTTCGAATTAATTAATTATTTCGCAAATAATGGAATCTAAATGATGTCTAATAGCAACAACATTAAATAATTTAATCTTCATCAAAACAAAAAAATAATTATAAATAGTAGACATTTTAGGTGTATAATAAATTAAAATCCACTAAAAATGTTTATTTTCTATTTATAGATACTATTTATATGTTGAACACAATTAATGATGAAAATTTTTTAAATAATTCATATAACTATTTATGTTAAATATGTTATACATTTTAACTGAATTTTTACGAACTTAGAATTTTTATAATAATTATTACAGATCCGTTTATACACTGATATGTATATATATATATTATTTCTCAATGATTTTTACAACTATATTAAAGAAATACATTTAGTAAATTTGAACATATGGATATAATGACATGAAAACATTTGTTGAGAAACTACCCAATGGTAGCACTCTAATCATATGTCTACATTAAGAGATCACGGGACCATATCCTTTTCAAACGTCTCGGAAGATTATCGGGAATTGAAGAGGAAGCAAGGTTAGAAACGAGAGGGTTGGGATGATTCTGAAATATATTAAGGAAGGGTAGGTATCTGGACTGGGAAAGATCTGAAACATAAGAAACATTAAAGTCATTATGGATGGTTTTATCTGTAAGAAAGTAGAAAGGATTGTGATTTTACGAAGGATTTTGGATTGTAAGGATTGGATACGAGAGGAATTCGATGGTTTAGTGGAGCTCAACTCCGTAAGTCCAGATAGGCCTTATTATGGTCCTGTATATGAGTCTTTTGTAATTAATTGGAAGTTCAGAGCGTTTGTTGAAGTAATCGTAAACGTCGAGCGGTTTCTTGTCGTTTAAGTCTGGTATGTATTGATATTAATGATTTTTATATAACTTTTAACATTTAACCACACATTATGTTAATATTTACTATACATAAAGTTTTTATTGTTCTATTAATTACAATTATAAAGTTTATGGTGAATTTTTATTTTCTTCATTGGTAAAAAAAGTTTTTTTATTATGGCCCTACGCATGTGTTATTTATTTAAAAACTTTCTACGGATTGAATCGCATAAGAATATATTAAAAAGTTTAGGAATACATTAAAGAATAAAATACTTTTCTCTTCTGGAGTTGAAATTAGGTTTGGATATTTTATCCATATATATGTGTGTGTGTATTATTTTATTTTATTATTATTCAATAAAAACGAAGACAAAATTATTTGTATTAAGAAATAATTAACAAGTATTAGATTAATGTAGGAAATTTCGATAGTACCAATAAGTTTTTTTCACAGGCTTCTTTGCATTGAAACTTTTTGAAAATCAAATCCAACTGATCGGAATATATATAATATTCCCTATCCATATGTGTTTGTTTTAAGTAAAAATTTTCTCATATTATAAAACAAGGCTGTGTAGTTTCTTCACCATATTTGTTTCGATTTACATAGCTACGTTTCGGCCGGTAAGGCATCTTCAAGTCATTTTATCCAACCATGCTTTTTGCTTCTGACTTTGGACTACATGCAATGACTACATATGTAAATTGAAATAAATATAGCGAAGAAATAAACACAGCCTTATTTTATATAATATTCCCATTAACGTCTCGGTCAACTCTCTGCTTTTCATAATGTCCATCCCTCATCCAGCCAGGAATGTAACAATTTATATTCATATTATGACAAAAAAAAAAAGAAGGATAAATTAAAAGATAATAAAATAATTTTTAATAAATATAATTTTCTATCGGAATCATAACTTGTTGGGCGCCTAGCTTTAGTGGTCTTTAATTTCTAAAGAGATAAGTTTAGAAAATATAAGGTACTTACCCATTATTTGGCCATGTTTAAATATTTATCCTACCATGCTAGCTCAGGTGAAATTTTTGTAGCGTTTCCGTATGTGGTGGTTAACTGTTGGCACGGCTAGATCTTTATGTAAAGCAATGTTTGTGACGTACCATGGAGTTTTAGTTTTTGACTGAAAGGTTTGTAGTTTCCGTATGTGGGTCGTTTTGGCTGTTCCGTATATTTGAGAAGCGTCCATATAGGCTTCAGTAAATATATGTAAGCGTTCAGTTTTTGTTTTAATTTTAATTTTTAGTGTCTTGAAAGATGTGAGTATAATAGTCGTAGTCTGAGTGAAGTGGTACTTAAATTAAAGACGAAGTTTTACGTACGGAAGTTTACAAGGAAGTAGTTCTATAAGAAGGAGTGTATTAATTTGAGTGCTGGACAATGAAAAAGAACTTAAGGATCTAAAAAGTCTTTCTGGTTTTAAAGTATCGATGAAGGTATACTCAAAAGAAATATTCCTTTCTGAATAAAGGATAAAACCATTTTAATTCGGCATTTTAACTGGCGACCTGGGAGCGTCTGGATAAACCTAATGAAATATCATTTATTAGGTTAATTTTTATTTCAGCGAGTTATTAACCATACGATATATGGGTTGTCACTATCTCTAAAGTCATTTAATTTCTTTAGTTCGCTTTATACTTTATTTTATTTTATTTTAATGAAGTAAAACCAATAAATACTTCATTAAATATTTTATTACAGTGATTAATGAATCAGGACCAATCATTACAAAATAAATCTTCAACATGTCATATTTGGTACACAACTGTAATATAAGAATAGTTTGTTATAATAAAAATAATAAATTTAGCATATTTATAAATTATCACAAATAGATGCCCATAAGAAAAAAATGCATATAGTTCTTGCGTATACGCTGCAAAAAAATATATATAATAATAATAATGAAATGTCCTCTTAAGGAATGGATGATAATTTTACATTTAATGGCATCCAGTTCCTAAATTAAAAATAAATTCATCCAAATTAAATTCTGCGATATTGCATTTTACATCTGTAATTTAGCATCTTTATTAAAAGTCTGAAATTATAATTAACTATTCGGAAAGATGAGATCAAAGAGAAGCGAAAGTAAAATTATACCTTTCATAAAGCCCAGCTGTTTATGACAAAATTCATTAAAAAATTATTATTTCTTTTAACTTTGTAAAATATAAAATTAAAATAAATGATTCCAGGTATAGTATTTATTCCATTTGCAACAAAGTATATTTCTCTGAAGTATTTCATTAAAATCCTTAATTGTGTAGTTGGAAGTTATAAAATATATATATTTATTGTCGTATTGTTTGTCTTAGGTTCCAAATAATTATTTATTATTTTGATAGATTTTTGCCCAAGTGTCGTAAACACGGTACCAGAAATAAAAGAACCAATTCAATAATGAATTATTTTAAAATTGAAAATGATGTTACAAATAATAATAAACAAACGCGTGGTATAAACTCTCAAGATAAGTAGATTAATGTAAATAACTCACATCTATATCCTAAAATATATTTTCCTTAACATATATCAAATGATTGAACAGACAAATAGAAAATACATACACACAGTATTATTAAACCTAATTAAAAATTCGAACGCGTCGGTTCTGACGACTCCGAAGAGTTTAAAGTGAGCAGTGGGGTTAGGCAAGGGGATGCCCTCGCCTGTCTATTGTTCAACTTGGCAGAGGAGAAAGCTGTAAGAGACTCCGGTATTCAGACCAACGATATAATCTTCAATCGCCTGACACAGCTTCTTGGTTTTGCTGATGATATTGACATAATAGGTAGGTCTGAACAGGCTCTCAGAGAAGCGTTTATAGGCCTTGAAGCAGCTGCAAGCCCACTTGGTCTAGAAGTCAACGAGAGGAAAACTAAGTATATGAGAGTTGGTGGTGAGGTGGATCTGAACTCTCCATTTGAGGTAGGTTCTTTTAAGTTTGAGAGAGTGAAAAGTTTTATATACCTTGGGTCTGAAATTAATAGCAAAAATGACATGGCTCAAGAAATACAAAGAAGGATCACGGCTGCCAATAGATGTGTCTATGGACTTGGCCGACACTTAAGAAGTAGGTACCTCTCAAAGAAGACCAAGCTGATCATATACAAGACTCTTGTTCGGCCTGTTTTGACATATGGCTCAGAGGCTTGGACGATGACCAAACACGATGAGATGAAGCTGAGTGTGTTTGAGCGAGGAGTCCTCAGAAGGATTTATGGTCCAGTAAAGGAGGGTGATGTCTGGAGGAAAAGAAAAAATAGGGAGCTCAGTTCTCTCTATGCAGACATCGACGTAGTCACCTATATTAAACTGGCCAGACTAAGGTGGGCAGGGCATGTGGCCAGAATGAGCACCGTTGAGATACCCAAGAAAATAATGATGGAGGAGCTGCACCTCGCAAGACGGGTAGGAAGGCCGAGGACGAGGTGGTTGGACAACGTGGCCTATGATGCGAGAACCCTGCTTGGTGTACGGAACTGGAGAGCTGCAGCAGAAGAAAAAATAATTAAGAAATTTTTTAAAAATTTTTTTATTTAGAAATATAACAATCTGTCACGTAGACAATAATTATAGTGATATATGAACGCATTCACACCATATATAAAGAAAATATAAAATTAACAAAAGTAAAAAATAACTAAATAATAATTAAAACTATGTATAATAAAAAAATAAAATTAACCTAAAGATAAGTGAATTAAAAACATAAAAACACCGTCGTACCCATATACAATATATACAAATTAAGAAATTAGGAAAAATATACAATAGAACCAAATACTTTATTCCAAAAGTAAAATTAACCAATGTTATGTTACTTATTTTTTCACACTTCTTTATTGAGTATTATTAAATTTTGTCACACTTAAGGGCATTAGTATTTAGCGCTCTATTTACAACTAATAAAAATAAATTAAATAGAAAAATGATAATACTGAAATTAAATGCATATAAAAAAAAAATGACCTAAACTGCTTAAAATAACACCTTATATTCACCCATAAATTTATAAAATATTTAAAAATTCATTCTCTCAAGAGAACTCTGAGCCAAACCTTTCCCCTCACTCGTGGAAGGAAATGCAGGACTCAAGGAGATCCCAACGCCTCTCGTATTAATGGTATTAAGTAAAGGTTATATAACAGAATATAAAAAAAAAACAAAGAACGTTACAGAAAAACTTCACAATGGTTATGGCTCGAAATATGACTTTGATTTAAATTGAGAAAAATATCATGGAGATGCATGATAAAAAATTTATATTAAAATAAAAATAATCTGTATTAAATTAAATGTTGTTTTTATACTGTACCCAGTAAAACTACATTATATTTATACTGATGTATATATCTGCGAGTTATCAAATGATATGTTAAATGGAATTATTTTAATATTGTGTCAACATTTATAAATTTTACAGATTGTACATCAAAATAGTTTAAAAAAGCTGAAATGTCCGGAATAATAAAAGTCTATCATCGTATACTAGATTCGAACCGAGAGCTAGTATAGATTAATTATGCTCGTGTAACAATATATTTCACAGCTGAATAAGCCATTGTCAAAGGAATACATAAATTTTAATACAGAAATAACTTATTGCGTGTGAATGAAAATTATACGTAAAAAAACAAGGAAAGAAAATCAAGATTCTAGAAACAGATGTGTTATCATGATATATGCACGTAATAAATTATCAAATCCATTTCTTGTATCCTTGCAAGCTAGAGTTACATAAATTTAATTTTTAAATATAAATACATAAGTCTTCAGTTCTTTTAAAAAAAAGCACAAGATGTCTTGGATGTATGTAGTTCAAAACTTTAAGCTCGTTTTTTTATGTGCGTGTAAATATATATATATATATATATATATATATATATATATATATATGTGTGTGTGTGTGTGTGTGTGTGTGTGTGTGTGTGTGTGTGTGTGTATCTTCTATTATGTCTATTCTATTTATTCAATATATAAAATAAAAATAAAATTATGAATGAAAAAAAATAATCGCTACTTAAAAAAAAGAAAAAAAAAAAAAGAAGAAGAAACGAAAAAAAGTAAATTCCTCCAATAGATGAATACGAAATCTTAACTAAAAAAAAAATTACATCTGTTATTTAAATCATGTACAGATGGGTATATATTTAATTAAACAGTGAAGAGAAAAAAAATCTGCACGCATAAGCTGTATTACATATATATATTTATGATATAAATAAGTACATATATAAATTGTTGATTGCATAAAAAAAACAAAAAAACAACTTGAACAACTTTACTAAGCTTTCAGAAAATGTACTTCTTTTACAAGTAGTATGAATGCATTTTTAGAACTTTGAAAGCAAATATTTTTTTTTACTATGATTAAGATTTTTTTTATTTTACTCTAATCAAACTAATAATAAACTATAAACTATAATTTTTTCTCATTAAAAATGTAAACTTTTTCTTTAATACATTTTTTTTCTATTTTTTGGCGTCTTTCAGTAAATTTAAAAATGATTCACACAAAAATATTAGCGTGAATTACGTTTGTTTTAATAAAACCATATTTCGACTATGGAGAAACGACTTTTTTACTACCGTGTTTGTGTTAAGGTTTAAGGTCGTTCCGTTCTTCTGCTGTTTTACTAAACTTGATCATGGAACAATCTTTTCATTATTCCAATAAAACTGACGATGAAAGTATATTGACATTCCATTCAATCCATGCATTTTATTTTATGGAAGTTGATTTCATATCGGTTGAAGGAAATTTTCTAGATAAATATGAACTGAACACAACATTTCAGTCGACTCCATTTTAAAATTATTTATGCCATGGTGGTTCAATATAAAAAATAAATTAAAGTTTATATGTTTCTAAGTATTGTTTAAAATCAAGGATCTAGTCTGATAACTTTCTGTAAATAAAGGAATCTGAGATTGAATAAATTAAGTATGACTTTTTTCATGTTGGCTTGAGTTTGAAGATCTTTAGCCAACTTTAACCAACCTTTTATATATCTCTTAGGCATGACTCTTGTCCTCGAGCTTTCTTTAATAATATCGCTCTACCACTTTCAAAAACTGTACGATATTTGGGTCTCCACTTAGATAAACCACTGACATGGACACACCACATAAAACAAGAAAGAAAAGAACTTAATCAGCGATATGGACTTCTTTCTAGGCTACTTGACAGACGTTATAAATTATATGTGACTAATAAATTAACTATTTACAAAGTACTCATTAAACCAGTTTGGACATATGGGATCGAACTATGGGGAACAGTAAAGGCATCAAAAATAAAAATCATCCAGTCATTCCAATCAAAAGTCCTCCTAAATAAATAAATCTTTAGCTATTGCTTTCTAGCCATCTTCATGCTCCTCTACAGTGTCTATCTATCTTGTTTTTATCCTTCTTCGTGATCTCTTGCCTACTGTCGAGGAATTTATTGTTGTGTTGATGGATTGCTCCGAGCTTCACGACCTGCCCTATAATTATAATTGTACATAACAAAATAAGAAATCAAATATGAAAATTATAAGAAATATAAATTATTGGAGCGAACCAAGACCAAGGCCGCCTAACTGTTGCAAGACCAAGACCAGAACTGGTAAAAAAATTAGGCAAAATAGTTACTAATACTCGATAATATTTGTTACTATATGTTAATAATTGGTATAACCAATCTACTTTTGCATTTAACTCCTCTAATTTTTCATTCGGGCTTAGTTGGGTTTCTCCTATGTAAAAAAAATACAGTAATATCTCTAAAATAATAAGCTAGTAAGTAACTGCATGACTGTTGCGAGACTCTTGTGCAAGACCAATACCATGACCAAAACTGAGTTTGCAAACGAACACTCGTCTCAGTCTCGCATTTGGGCAACACTAACCAAACGACATAAAGAAAAAGTCAAATACTATATTTTAAGAATGTTTAAATTTTTTAACATTTCTTTCTAGTTTTAAATCAAGGATTTTTTTTTATTGAGAATGCAACCAATTTTTTAATTATGTATTATTTGTTATGAGTAATATTTATAAAACTATATATTTTTATTTTTAATAATGCTTATTAAATTAGCCAATTTACATAGATATTATTAATTATAGAATTGACCTGAAAAAACATATAATACTCAAAGGTCGATTAAAGAAATTTTGTATATGTATATACATATATATATATATATATAATATATATATATATATATATATATATATATATATATATATATAAAGAACTCCATTAGGTTTATCTGTTTTGTAAATACAATCTCTTTTATCTCTGACAATTGAACTTTTAATTTGATATTTAATTATTCTTTTTTTAAGAATTTCTACTTATAAAATCAAAGAAAAGAGGAAAAGAAAAGAAGAAATAGAATAAAAGAAAAAGAAAGAGTGTCCGGTGTCAGTTTTCTTTCTCTGAATATTTTCAATTTCTTGTTCCTAGAGATTTTTACAGAATGGTTTCCCTTTGATATTAGTTCTTTTAGGCAAATTTCTTTGTTATGTTTTTTTCCTAGTATTTCGACTAATCAACGAGACAAATAAAAAATCTAAAACAAGAAAATATAATTTTCTTAATGTTTTATCTATCGTTCGCTTTTTTTGAAAGATTACTACAATATACGTTTATCTCCATTAGGAATTAAAACAATTATTTGTTTATATTGACTTTACGGACTCTGAATGTCTTGGACTATTGCTTTACAGTATGCTGCGCATTTGTTGATTCTATCTACCTATCTGGATTACCAAAAACTTGTTTACTACAAAATTGGGAGACCAATCCACGGGGTATTATGACAACTATTGGCCCATTTAATATGTTTAGAGACTTCCTGATGAATTGTTCCGACCTATATCTCTTCCCATCTTAACCTCCTTGCCATCATATTATGAGATATTGATTGACCAGTTTCTGTAAGTAGTTATTCGGCTGGTCTTTCTCCTCTAGCCGTCCAACCGGTTATCATGCAATGAACTTTTCACACAATATGCCTATATATGTAATATTATTAAAAATAATGTAACATTATTTTTATTATATAATAAACACAAAATTATATTTGTCACGAGTCGATTATATTCGGTTTGTATTTTTTTGGGAAAAGGTCAAAATGTTTGTTAATTTTTTTTTTTATGTTAATAATAGTTCCAAAACTTCAATTAATTTTATTTTATTGTATTTCATTAATTATTAATTTTCTTGAGTATTTAAAGGATCATTTAATAAATAACTAGATATATTTTGGCAGAACAATATAGTTTAGATTTTCAACAAAATACATCTGTTTATTTATTTACTTAAAAATTCCTAGTAAAAAATTTACACACAGATATGTATGTATGTATATATATATATATATATATATATATATATATATATATATATATATATATATATATTGTATATATATATATATATATATATGTATATATGTATATATACTCGTTACATTATTATTGTTATAAGTTTATAAATTATAAATAATATAGGAAAAGCCATAAATTATTGCACGATTGAAGTAGTTATATATAAAATATGTTTGACATAAGAAAATTGCCTTCTTGAGATTTTTATCATTTATTGTTGAAAAAAAGTTATAAATTTTTATTATTCTTGAAATAAAATTTTCGACTGCTTCCGTTGATTTAAATTTTTCGATTGATAAAATAAAATATATCTACTTTTAAGGTAATTTCATCATATTTGTAATAAACATACAGATACTTAACTAAAAAGCCTGCACTTTATTTTCAACTGAGTTTTTTTTTTTTTTTATAGAATTTTACGTATCGTGAAATGTAAAACCTCAAATTACGAGGGGACTGGTTAATTTTTTTTAAAGTTAAAACTTCTTTAGGCGAGCTTCGCACTTGTTTAAGTGCATGAGACTGAGTCTTAAGGCCCGGATGTGTAACGCTAATTCGAGTTAATTCGGAAAGAGTCGACTAATCGAAGTGTTATTGCATGTGGATTAAAATAACTCAGTAACTTAAAATCGGACTTGCAGACTTTAAGTGAAGGAAATTTTCAGCATTTCATCCTCTTTATAATGAGCTATCATTCAAAAGAGTTTTTAAAGGTGATGCCGTGTTAGAGAAGCGAAAAGGAATAAAAAGTGTCGAAAACCAAATGATAACTAGTTTTATTGAAGATATGGACTAAAATATTTCAGTAACTAAAACTCAAACTTGCATACTGTAAGTGAAGGAAATGTCCAACATTTCTTCTTCTTTATGATGAGCTGTTATTAGAGAGTATCTTAAAAAGATGCCCTACTAGAGTGTCGAAAAACAAATGATAACGAGTTTTATTGAGCATGTAGTTAACGAATTGGAGACAGTGACTTTATAAGTAATATTTTTATTTATAATGTATCCTACAAACGGTATCTAACATACTGAAATATACTATAGATATAAGAGTTGACTACAAGAGTTCACTCGAGATCTACAAGAGCGTGACTTCAAGAATGTAACTGCAAGAGTGATTAGTCCAGAGGATCATGAGGTTTATATATTCAGGAACAGTAGGAGGGTAAAGGGAAGTAGGAAGAAGAAAGCAAAGAAAGTTATCAACAATTAATATTCTTAAGATGAGGTCTGAAATCTGTTATTGTTCCGTAAGTCTTGATAATGGGTCTTGTGTCCAGTCGGTACATTCTAGATAACTATTTCTAAGCCATCAGAGATAGCTAAAACCTTGCTATCTATAGATAACTTTTTTAGTTATGAGAATTGTCAATACAATACATGATTCACCAATTAGCGTATTTAACAAACTCAGTTATTAAAATAAAAGTTAAATTTATAATTGATATTATTATTTGTTACGGAGTCAGTCCATTCCGTAACTGTATGAATTAAAAAATCTCGGCAACTAAAAATCGGACTTGCATACTGCAAGCGAGAGTAATGTTCAGCACTTCATTCTATTTGTAATGAGCTATAAATTTTAAATGTTATTATTTTGTTAATATTGTCCAAAAATTAGTTTATTCACAATTATATTGTAAATTGTATTACTTTATGAATATATTTCATATTATTAATCTCCCGTTTTGATTTTTTCACTTCTATTGTGTGGTATAAAGCACACAACGTTTTTTCTTCTTGGTAGATTTCAATGGTTCATTATTCAAAATAAACCGAAATTGAATTTTTGTTTATCAGAATTTTCTTTTCCTTAATCAAGTTATTGAAGTCGGAGTATACCTACGATTAGGACTAGAGACCACAGACTCGATCAATACGTTGTTTTAATCGCCCCTGCTTAGCCCTCTTAAAAAGGTTTGTAATTTATTTAAGTGTTAAAAAATTTCATTAATACCCTTCCTCCAACGAAGACTTAATCCCTTTTTATCTACAAAAAAAGAAGAAGAAAACAAAGAAGGGGATTTCTTGTAAAGCAGAGCCGGAGGGAAGAAAAAAAAAATTGATGGACGACCTGAATTTATCCCGCAACCCAGGTTTTAAAGCGTTCTAAAACAACTCTTATATTGACCAGCTATCTAAGATTAGATCTGGGATCTAGCACAGATAGGAAAATGCTATTCTGAGTACTGAGTACAAAGTATTTTACTTAAATACTGACCTCCTTTTATTAACAAAGAATTTAATTACTACATCAGTTGATGCCATACGATTAACTGAAGTAATGATTGAATTCTCAGTAGAGGTTCAATTGGAGTAAAATACTTAGTAGTCGGTACTCAGTGTACCATTTACCCATCTCTGGTATCTAGGAACTATTTTCTTTAATTGGTATATGTTGGCAGTTCTATCCTACGTTGCGGCCATCACCAGAATTCTATGCTCTTAAAGTTATTTGATGTATATTTAATTAAATATTTAAAGATAGTACGACTAATTACCCAAGCATCAAGGTACGTGAATAACAATAATTTAAAATATAATATAATATAATTTTATTTTGGGACCGACAATACTCTTGAAACCATGCTAAGACACTTAAAACTATGTACAGTGGTAAAATATAAATATACACTTTTGAAAAAAAAAAAAATACATTACATTCTTCTTAGCAGTAAACTCTGTATTTCTGTTGAAAAAAGAAAGTCGAATCTGATAGTAAGTATTTAAGTGATGAGTTATATGTGAACAAATAATTATGAATAATATGTAATTTCACATAAAAGGTTAGCGGGTATCTGACTGTTTTTGGGACAGGAATTGGAATAGGAGGGTTTTGAATATAGAGAGGAAGGGAGATTGCCGAATTTTTATAGGAAGGGAGTTCCAGAAATTAACAGAGCTAGCAATAAAGGAGTTTTGGAACGAGGCAGATCTTTGGGAAAGAATGTAAACGTCGGAAGATCGAGATCTTGTAGAAAGGGAGTGGGGGGGACTTTACACACTGATTTAACAGGAGCTAACTTGTGTTGCTCAGTTGTTCATTTAGGTACATATATATCTAAAAAAAATAATATTTTTTTATATTTCTTTATTATTTTTAGCAGCGATTATTTCATTTCATTTTTTTTTTTCACATTTCCAAGTTTTTCGTAAATAGTTTTAGTAGTTTGGTTTTGTTTTTATTCTTAGTTTATCCAATTTTTTTATTTACTTAATGTAACAATTCTTCTAGCCAGAAGTAATTTGTTTTCTGTAAAATTAGTTAATTATATTAAAATTACATATGTGTATGAGCTCCGGTTAAAATAAAGATTTTAGACTAAAAATTTCAACAATAAATGGTATTCATCTGGATAGAGGTGGTAGTTTGATTTTACCTAGGTGCCAGGAATTAGTTTTTGATTTATACATTGATCTATTATTTATATATAACATTATTTATATTATAATATTATTTATACATAATATTATTTATCTATTATATCATGACGTTTCGGCATCTACTTTCATACCCCATCTTCAGACAGTATCTTCATCTTATTTTTTATAAGATTTTTCATAATTATTTTTTTAAATTTTTTATTTTCATATTTCATTCCTTGAAATTATAATGACGTCTCCTGTATGGAGAGCCTAGTCAGATAATGATTAATTGAAGAAATTATTTATATGATAATAATTATAATACAATTGAAAAGAAAGCACAATATAATAACGTACAACGAAAATATTATAAATAAAAGACTCAAATCTTTGTTATGGTCAAACATTGGCAAAAAGAATAATTATAATTGTATAATAATATAATTTGGCAATCAGGCGATATAAATATAGGTTTATAAAGAAATTAAAAATTTGTACGAACTGTGGTTTTGATCAGTTTATTTTATGTTGTTAAAAAATAATACAATCTGGGATAAATAATGCATGTAAATTAAAGAGTAGTACAATTTAATGAACAGTTGTAAAATAAGAGTTGGTCCGCCGTAAGATGTACAGAGAATACCATTATAGTTTTAAAATTTTAAATGTTATAATAATTCAAATAGTTATAGTAAATTGATTTTTAGATTTAGTAATGATAACGCAACAAATCATAACAATGATTATTAGATAAGCTAACGCAGGCAGACGATGAACACAAACGAACTTACTGCAAACGATTTCATAATATGTCAAATGAACATTCCAACCAGCTTATAAAATTAATGTCCGAAACTATTATGCCGGAGAATTCCAGAAAACGACTGGAAAATGTCTGGATAAGAGATATACTTACATAACTTTTTGTGTGTTCAGTTCCAAGTATTTTGTAAATATTTTTTTTTAGTTTGGTTTTGTTTTTATTGTTAGTTTATAAAAAGTTTTTTTTATCTATTAATTTAATGTAACAATTCTTCTAACCAGAAATTTTTTTTTTCTCTAAAATTAGTCAATTATTTATTACTTCCTATTCAACTCAATCGTGACATACATAAAAAAAAAAACAAAAAAAAAAACTAAAATTTCCCACTATTCTACTATGGAATATTGGACCATTGTTAATATGTATTATTTTGTAGTTCATGATACTGCAAATAATAGTATACTATGATAGTATAGTATATTATATAATTATAATTATTCTTTTTGCCAATTTGTAATCGTTCCAATAATTTGAACTTTTATTTATAATATTTTCATTGTAGATTATATAGTGCTTCCTTTTCTATTTCATTATAATTATAATTATATCACAGTAAAATATAAATAATATAATAATTAATATATTTTATTAAAGGAGAAATGTCTAGATCGAAAAATAACTGCTGTCGGCTAGATAAAATCGAACTATCACCTCCAGATGAATACCATTTCTCGTACAAATTTTAAGTCTAAAATCATTGTTTTGTATTTGGAGAGTTGGTTACAGGAGCTCAACACATATGTAATTTAATGAACAGCTATATAATTTGAAAAATAATCAACTAATAAGTTGAGCTGTTGTTAACTCCTACTCTCCTAATACTAAAATAAAATAATATATGAAAGTCACTAAAAACTTGTTTATATAATACAGAGAAATTATCTCGTGGAACACATGAAATCGGTTTCTAAAACTGCAGTGTTTCCAGAAAACCTCTACAAAGGGATACGAAAAATCTACCAATAAAATAAAGTTGGTTTATTAATGCCTTCAAAATCCTCTCAATGTGATATGATATGATATGTTATATAACCGTATATATAAGGTATTTACATGTTCATTAATAACTATCTCACATCAATGTCTAAGTATGCGACGTTTATAATTTTTGAATTTTTATTTGTATTAATTGTGTACGCCTTGCGAGAAGTGAGTATTGTATTAATATTGTTAGGTTTGTGGTTTTCCTTTTCTTCTTGTGTGGCACCCATGTCATTCATTTGTCAAATGTCGGGCCAAGGAACCGTGCTTTTTTTCCCCTCATTCTTTCTCCCCTTCAGTAAACCCTACAAAAGAAGCGTATTTGCGGATTTTTTATACGTGTTCCCATGCATAAAACATATTATGTGTATAGGCTGTTTATATATAGAAATATTTTCTAAAACAAAAAATTAAAATTAAAACTAAAACTGACAAATATACTTAAATTTTGCTATTTTTACTTTACTTTTACGTATATATGTAATATATGGGAAGGATAAGTATTGCGATCGAGAAATTTTTTTAATCTGGGTTTTTAACGGAAATACACGTTTTGGGGTACCATGGGTCCAAATAACCAAGTCACGAATAATGGTCTGCGTGTATGTGTGTCTATGTGTACGTGAACACTCTAGCTGGAAAACCAAAAGTCCTACGAAACTGGTATTACTTATTTAAGATAGGTATATACCATAGATTTGACAGCAACTTTTTCCCTAAAATCGGATAACCGGAAGTGCCACTTTATATCAACGCTGAAACACATTTTCACAATTTTTTTTTTTCTTGTGGTGTGCAAAATAGGTAATATAAAAAACACTGAAAATTATTTCATAATGGTTTATTATTTCCAAACAATTATACATCCAAAGTAAGATTGCCTTCCAAATAATAAAGAAAAAGAAATAAAATGTGATTTCTATTATTGGTCTTAAAAAATTTTTTATAATTAGTAATTTGTTAAAAAAAAATAGCATGGCTTCAGTAATACTTTCTTCTTTTAATTTTGTTCTATTTTGTTATTCTCAAGGGACTATGTACCAGAATAAATTCATTTTCTATCTATTTAAAATTTAAAAATTAATATTGTTGTTATAACAACACGAATTAATAAATAAATAAACTTTCAAAAATCAAAAACCAAAACAAAGGATTTAACCTTTGCAGAAGAACATAAAAAATATATCTAGACACCATATCTTTGTTCCAAATTATCTGATTTTAAAAAGTTTCATTTCTTTTTTTTTAGGAAATTTGGTAAAATTTTAAATAACCATAACAATATCAACAAAACAGTGTATACCTTTTTGAGTTATCGGAAATATAATTTTACCATCCCTCGTAACTTCTTTTCAGCTTGTTTACTGTAACTGAGTTAGAGTGGCTCTTCCATCTCCATTCGAAGACAATATTTCCTAATTACGTTGATCTATCAGATCATCAACATATCGCCGTCCTTCTTACTCCTACAACCATCTCCAATTCAAGTCCTCACTCCACTCCCTTTTCAAAAGATCTTGACCTTCCGACCTTTACATTCTTTCTCACAGATCAGCATCGTTCTAAAACTTCTTTATTGCTCTCTCTGTTAATTTCTAAAATTCCCCTCCTATCAAAATTTGGCATTCTTCCTCCCTATCTACATTTAAAACCCTCCTATTCCAATTCCTCTCCCAAAAACATACAGATAACCGCTATCCTTTTATGTAAAATTACATATTATTCATAATGATGTATTTACATATACTATAACATTCGACTTTATTTTTTTCTAGAGAAACACAGAGTTTATTGTTAAGAAGAATGTAATGTATATATTTTTTTCTAAAAGTGTATATTTATGTTTTTACCACTGTACATAGTTTTAAGTGTCTTGGCATGGTTTCAAGTGTTTTGTATATAGTATGTTCAACTAATATTTTCTTTACCTATTTCTCTTTATTTTTAATTTTTATGTTTGTTTTTATTTAGGCCAGATATAATATTTTAATTTTGTACTTTTTCGTTATTCTAAAGGGACTTCGTCCCAGAATAAAATTATTTTCTATTCTATTCTATAGAATAGTTTAAAGGGTATCAAGAAGAAGATTTTCATTGAAATCGTTCTATAGCAAACAGTCTATAGCAACACAGGTTTTTCGGCCGCCATCATGAAAGAAAAGGGCGGATAGCAAGATAGATTTAGAAGTGACCTCTCTCCCTTAGTGATACTCGGGTGACCTCTGACTTTAAATCCAAATTTGAAAAAAAAGCGGTCCTGTAGTCTCGGAGGAAAAACGCGGGCGGACTTTTCGAATTCTACTTATCCTGAAAAGTAAAACCCCAAATTTTGAGAGGGGTTAGGTTTTTGATTTTTCCGGACGATTGCGATGGTTTATTATTAATTATAACCCCCAACCAAGAAGTAATTTAAGAAGAGGTCAGAAATCATCCTAAATTCTGGAAAAGCAATAATACACTTCATGTGAATTATTTTGTTTAAAATGGTGGTTTGATTGATAAGGTCCCTATGAATGAAAAATAAATAAAGGTTGAAGAAGACAAAAAACGAAAAATATTATTTTTTTTTTATCAGGCAATATAGAAGCCGATAAGAGAGTAGAGAGAAGGACCTATCCCGCTCGTAAAGTCCTATCGCAAGATCGATTTACTGCGCACTTCGCTGGCATAAATCAGAAAGTGTGGTTTAACCCCATTCAGGATGGAGTCATGGGGCCTCCTCCAAAATGGATGCGTTCTGTCCCAGCTGGATTCCAGATAAATGATTTCCTTAACAGGTCCTGAAATAGTCTTTGGAAATGTCTTGGTTGTTCTGGATGGCCTATTGACCAACGATGAACATTTCTATTTTCATACGATTAAATTTAATTATTTCGATTCGATTCATAGAAATGGAAATAGAAAATCATCTTTATTCTGGGACTAGCTCCCTTGGGAATAACAATATTGTATAAACCAATTGACAATAAATCTGGCCAGATAACCTATTATAATAAAGAGTAACTACAATCTAAGTAATAAAATGAGTATATACATAGTTTTGGAGGGTATATTAAGGAAAGCAGATGGGTACAACGGTTACAATATTATAATATTGGTACAAAAAACAACAACATACTTATATATAAAAAAAAATCTGGTGCGCGCAACACACAACATTCACTTACCGATCTACTTTGAATAGAAATTATTTTCTGGCAATTCTGGGCTATTATAAAATTTTTTGGAGTGCATTTTAAACGGAACTAAAGCTTAAAGCTTACAGATAACAAGTCATTAAGACCATTATAATTACAAAATGTCTATTGAATATATCGACGACAGGCAATAAAAATCTAGTCACTCCATCTGCTTTTATAAACCACACAACTTTCTTTGCTTTTATGAACCACAGAATGACTAACTTCAATTTCAACATTTTTGAGTGATGTCATTTTAGTGGTATTTTTAGTTGAAAAAGTTATCTATGCAGAATATGAGTAAGTTGATTCCGGAGGTGGTGATTGCAGTGTTGAAATACAGAACTGAGAATAAAGGTATAAATTTAGGTACTTATTTCTTATGAAAGATGTTCTTTGGAAAAACACTTTATTAAATATCTGTAGAGAAAAGGTTTTTTTAGTCTCAACAATTAAGAAACTATATTTTAAATTTATCCAAATTTTCGCCAGTTCAGGGAAAAAACCTACATACCATATCTTTCCTCCTAATTGTTCGATTTTTCTTTGGTTTTTAGGAAATTCCATAAACTTTTAAAAACCTATATACAATATTCCCAAAATATCATATATTTTTTTAATTATTCGGAATTTAATTTTAACATCCCTCGTGACTCTTTTTTCAGCTTATTTTCGCTGAAGTATGTTATATAGATAAATTTAAAGGTTATCGGGAAAATGACTTTAGCGAAGTTTCATTGAAATCGGTACATTCGTTTAGGCACACATTAGTTTTATAATAATAAAAAAAAAAAGAATAAAAGGAAATAACTAGAGTAAATAAATGATTTATATATGTTTCTTAAGACGTTTAAGTGAAAACATGTGAAGGTATTGTGAAAAAGTAGACAAGTATTGTGATCTACCTATGACGCAATAGATTACGAGCAGAAAAAGAAAAAAACACATAGAGAGGAGAGTGCAGAAGATAAGTAAAAAATAAAATAATTTTAAATAAAATACACTTAAAAAAAATGCACCCTTATGAATAGAAAAGATAAAAGGTAACAAAAACAATAAAAAATTATATCTACTCACACTGCTTTGTGAGAGGTGATCGAAATTCTGTTTCATACACAAAACAGAAGAAAAAAAAATGTATGACCATTTTCTTTTTGATGTGAAAACATCTTTAGGCGCGTTTTGAACTTTTTTATAAAGAATGAATTAGAATGATCCGTCAGATTTCCGAATTGTTAACGCTCGAGAAAAGTCGGCTAGAATCGACTACTTGAAATGTTTTTTGGATTAAAATATATTGGACACTAAAACTCGGACCTGTCATAAATAGTTTAGAATTTCATCTTCTCTGTAATAGAATATAATTAAAAATGATATCTTAACGCGAAGCCGTATTAGAGACAAATAATTTATTGAACAAATGGATTAAAATATCTCAGAAACTAAAAATCGGAATTGCATACTGTAAACGAGAAAAACTGTTCAGATTTCATCCTCTTTATAAGGAGCTAATATACAAAAGAGTAGTAAAAGCGATTAAACGTGTTAAAAGAGGCGAAAAAGGAAAAAAAATAGGGTCGAAAACCAAATGATAACGAATTTTATTGACGATATGAATTAAAATATCTCAAAAACTAAAAATCGGAACTGCATACTATAAGCAAGGAGTTGGTGTAGAATTTCATTCTCTCTCTAATGGGCTACTATTCATAATTTATATTTCATATTATTAATCTCGTCTTGTTGATGTTTTTACTTCTATCGTGTGGTCTAAAGCACACAATTTTTTTTTTTTTTTTGGATTTGGTACTGTTTCATTGAGTAGTCTAACACTCAATTTATAGTAACAAAAAAGTTCATTCATACCATATTTACCAAAAATATAAGGAAATTAAAAGCTAAATAGTAAATAAACTTAATGATAATTATGGAAAAAATAACAGTATTTATACTATCTATTATTTATCTATTACTATCTATTATACTACTATTATCTCTATACGCTATTTACAATCAGACCAAGAAACCCCGATCCAAAGATGGACAAATGCTACTCGGAGTACCGAGTGCCCAGTATTTTACTCAAATTGAATCACTATAGAGAATTCAATAACTACTTCGCTAATCGTTAGACATCAACTGAAGTAATAATTTAATTATTTGAAACTCAAAAAGGTCAGTATTTGGGTAAAATACTTAGTACTCAATACTCAGAGTAGCATTTGCCCATATCTGCTCAGAATAAGGCTTGATCTTTCCACCATCTGGGAGGGTAAAGCAGGACAACAGGAGATCTTTGCGCTTCAGCCGTTACAGGCGTCTCAGTCTTGGAAAAGGATTGTAGGGAACTTGTGAACTCTAATCCTCATGTGTCCGTGAGCTGCGACTTCCAAACGTTTTTGCGCGATATTTATAAATCTATCGCTAGAAATAATTAATATCGAATTATTTAGGGCACACAAATTTAAAAAAAAATTATTTGGGTGCGTTTATTTAGTGATAAATAAAAATAGCAACTGTAAAACAAGATTAATACTGCCTAACCTTCCGCCTCTGATAATAAACAGGTTCCCCATCTATGGTATAGGGTTTTGTTTGTTAAGTTAAATAAAGCATTGACTATTTTTTATAATTTATGGAAAATAAATTTTGCTTATTTATATTGCTTACCAGTGAAAATATATTAACATACTGACTCTCGGCTCCAGAACAACATCAATGAACGACCGATTTATAAAAATAGACCAGCCTATAACAAGCGCAATCAGAGCTTTCTTCTCTCTTTCAAAGGTATTGAAATCCAGAAAACTATAGAAATCTCAAATTAAGATTGTTCAATGCAATGGTAAAAATAGTTCCAATATATGGCTTCGAGACGTGGACACTAACCAGCGAAATATAAATAAGCATTGAAAGATTTGAGAGAAACTTCCCAACGTAACCGGAGGGCTTTGGGATCTGAGTAATAACTCATGAAACAGACCAATAAAGAACAGCTTACAGAAGAGCTTACATCAATATCACATGAAATGAAAACAGTAGCTCGGAGTAATCCAGCTGGACGTACAAAGACAACAATGAATGCCTCAATAGAAGACAAGAGATCTCATGAAAGGACAAAAATCAGATGATATGAACAATGATGCTGTAGAGCTTCATGCAGATAATTGGATAGCTCAAGATCGGTAATGATAGAGAAGCCTTAGTTAAAGCGCAGCCTACGCGATAGTTCATGATTGACAGTAAAATGACTGACAAGGATTGATTTAATCATGATGACCCCTACAGGTATCAATCATACTGACGAATTTCAGCTCAGTTGACATTGAGATAGCCAGGCAGTGTTGTTCTGGTGCACTGTCCATTTATAATAATGTGTTTCATTAACAAGGCTTATTTAGCCCTTCTGCTGGATATCGTTAGACATAAAGAGAAAAATGGAGATATAATAAGTACTTCCTAGTGCATGAAAATCGTTTTGACAAAAGTTAAAAAAATATAAGTTACAAAAATTAAGGAAAAGTATTGCTAAAATAATTTGTCAAGAAAAATGGAAAAAATAATTGAAAAATATTCTCAGCAGTTAAAGATTTTTTTTTTTTACTAACAGTAAATTTTGAAGTTTCCAATATTTTTTTTAAAATTTATTGGCCACTTATTATTATTTATTAAAAAAAAAAAAAGATGGAGATAATTTATGAAAATATAAACAAGGGATATGGCAAACTATTTACAATTATGGGTTGATGGATGACTGTCGTGAATGATGAAGAGAAGGATGGTTGGGATGATCAGTCAGAAATAAAAGGGCAAAATAAATAATAATATTTATTTTAACATTTGCCGACGTTTCGCCCTAAAGTTCAGGCTTTCATCTTTGAGACGGTTATTACTATTTATTTCTTAGTTCTTGTTATTTGCATCATTCTACCCACTTCATTTTACTTTAATTTTTTTACCTACTTAGTTTATGTTTTTCAGACCTTGTTATCTGGTTCTTTTCTTAGCCCTGATAAAAGCCTGAACTTCAAGTCGAAACGTCGGCAAATGTTAAAATAAATATTATTATGTATTTTTCCCTTTTATTTCTAACTGAAAACTATTTACTATAAATGAAAAGGTAAACTAACCTATTTAGCAGTACGGTTATTCTTCCTACCACTTTTAACTGAGTCTTCCCTTTCATTTCTTTTCCGAATTTTCGGAAATCCGTCCGACAGGCCATCAGTACTTCAATCAGTACCTTACTCGATCATTCAGGACGTCAATAGTGTCACGTAATAAAATCCCGAACGACCGTGCAGGGTCCGCTTAAGTAGATAAAATATCTGCAAATTCTGTAAGGCTAACAAAAATAATATATATATATATATATATATGGGGGTGGAGTAGCCATGCTGGCTAAGGCGCTTGAAATAGGCGATCAAAGGTAAGCAACTCCGATTATGGCTAGCACTTGGATGGGTGACGGTCCATCAAGGAAAGCCAAGCTGCCCGAGATTCGTCCCTTCCCCACGGGTATGTGAGGCCCGTCAGGCTACTGGAGGCAACTCACACCGACCGGGCGTAGGGTTGATGACCCTACCCCGTACTTTAAATCGGGAATCTGGTTGTGGTCTAGAAGACCAAATCTCGCGGTAAAAAAAAAAAAAAAAAATTTATATATATATATATATACATATTTATAGATGATTTCATTTATTTTACTTATGCTTGTTTTTTATTTAAGTTTTAACGGCTCAGAACTTTTTTAATTAATAGTTTCTCGTACACCATTTATGTAACTTCTAATACATTTTTTCCTTGTTTTTAGGAGACAAGATATCCTATAAAAAAAATTCTTTCTTTCTATTGTAATTTGTGTCAGTAAAACTACATTTTAGGCATTATCGGAAGTGAAAACAAAGCAAAAAAAATGGAGCATGATTAAGGGCCTTTTGTTGCTGGCAGAAGGACGGGATAGCTTAATGGCGGAGAGCCGCGGTGGCTGTATAAGATGAAAAAATGTCGCAAGTTGTGGCAGGCCTGAGGAAAAAAGACGGCCGTAGGCGAAGAGAGCACGCGCATATTTCTCGAGTCGAGACCATTAGAGGCTAAATGACTGAAGGGCCAAAGTGGTTCGATATATCACGCTGTAAAAACTGAGAAAAATGACGGGCTCAACCCTGGGAGAGCTACTGTTTATTATCTTCACCTGACAGTGCCTTTCCGCGATCAACTCCTCTAGAGCTCTTCGCAGTTTGGATTAATAACGCTCTCAGGGAAAAGGCGTTGCGCCGGTTACACATCAGTTACAGCGGGATAACTCTGTTATCTTTCTTTGTTCCCCTCTACGAGTATATTTCTGTCTTACACAGGAGTCATTTTCACACATGGAGTCGAAATAACAGGCAACGTATTAGTTTGTTAAGGAACAGTTACTCATTATCATGGGTGATAAATATTCAGGACGCAGTCTTTTTTTTTTTATTTTTATTGATGCCAACGTTTCAACCCAAACATGTGGTTCATCTTCAGAGCTGATTTTTTCTAAAAATACAATCAGAGATATACGACACAATAGAGATTGCTATTATACGACTGTCGCTCTTACGCATCATAACAACCCGGCCTGTTATTGTAAGTACGATATATTTACTATATAAAAATATGGCACATTGCCCGCTATGCAGCAGCACTATAAATACTATAACAGTTCAATCGTCTACGATATCTCCTTCCATATAAGTCCCGTCAACTCCTAGTTTCTTCCCTTGTTTTCCCCCGCATCAATTATGGCTGTATGGTCTACGGTGGACACTCGGGAGATTCGGAGGCCAAACTTAAACGCCTAATGAATTGCGCACTACGATTTGTTTTCGGAATCTCAAGGGATACGCATATTACCCAGTATTACACTGAGTTGAGGTGGCTCTACCCATCCTATCGCCGTCAGTACTTCCTAGCCACCTTTCTGTACCAAATCATTAGAACCCATCGACCCTCCTATATTTTTCACAGCTTACAATTCAAACACTCCATCCAATCCCGTCCCACCAGATCTCGTACTTTCGACTTCTATCCTCCTCCTCACCGAACTGCTGCGTTTGACAAATCCTTTGCAATACAAGCCGCCTCCCTCTGGAATTCCATCCCTGCTGATATTCGACACGCTCAATCAGTTTCCTCTTTTAAACCTCTCCTCTTTAAGCTTAAGCACCTACTCCTTTCTCAATCCGAATGATTGTGAAATATGTCTAAGAGAAATATCTGAGAACCACCAGAGACTACCTCAATTTATTAAGGTTATTTTAGTTTCTCAAATATATTTACAATTTACTTGTTCTTTTCTTTCTCTTTTCAGTGTTTTTATCTTAAGTCAACTTTTATTGTAAATATTCAATTTAAATGTAACCACACAGACATACAATCTGTATTTATATTTTGTTCTTAAGGGACAACAGTCCCAGAATAATAAATTATTGTTTCATTCATTTATTCATTCACTATCAGTCGAGAAGAGAAAAAGAGACTGCAGCGAATGCGACTTCAGAAGAGACGTGATGCTGCCCGCAGACGGTTTCGACGTACTAGGCTCGCTGACGACTACCAAGCGTTTAGCGTAAATAATAAACTATAGTGATTGATCGTACATGAATCTTAACCAATATTGCAATACACATATTAAGTATGAAATACGTAAATAGTTATACAAACTAAAAATTTAAAAAATAATGTATATAATCTATTTATACAAATTTGTAATATTTTCTCTTGCTAACCGTGGTTTGAGCACTGAGGGTGTTCAAGTACTGACACATTTTGTGGATTAGTGAAAATGTCAGGGGGTGGGGAGAATTTCCCAGTTGTCCTCTTTCATATAGCAAAAGGTAGGTAAGCATAGTCAGAGGGTAACATTTCTGTTTGTAGAATGTAACTAATTTGCTGACTAAATATTTCAGATGTGTACAATATTTGCGTTGTTTTTTATGTCTGCCGAAATGTGACTATTGGCTAGTTGACCATAAGCAAGAACTGCCAATCAATATAGATATAACATAGTTTGATTAAAGGTATACAATGGTTAGAAAAATGATATTTATAATAAAGACAATTGTAATGGATTGAAATGATACGTACGACAATATATTATACAATATTTTAAGAACAACAATATTAATCATACTAGAAGTTTGTATTATATTAAGGATTACATAGTTTATATATAATATATATATATATATATAATTACCTTAGGAGTAATTAGTTAGGTAATTTGAAGGGGAAATGGGGAAACACGAAAAACAAAATTTAAATGATCATAGACTACTGTTTTAGGATGCGGAAAATATTCGAATATGTTTTGCAGATATTTTCTTTGTCTACTTTGCGGTTCACCGGGTTATTTTTTTTCCAAATTAATGAATATAGCTTTCGAAATTTTTGGTGATTGGGAACTGTGGCAAGTATGTCCCACATGTTTGGGTTGAAACGTTGGCATAAATAAAAAATATTAAAAAAAGACTGCGTCCTGAATATTTATCACCCCTGATATGTAGACCAGTCGACTAACTTCCTTCAGTAGTTACTCATTATGTATTCTTATAGTATGGAAGTGGTTAATCTTGGATTCTAGTTTCAAAAGAATTTAGACGGAGGAGCTTTAAAAAATATTGTATTATATAATTGCATATTTATTACATTGTACAAACTAACTTAGGTACCTTTCTACCTGCAGTTTTCTGTTACCTGACCGACATCAGACAGTCAGTCGCCATAATATTGTCATTAGTGCCAGACGGAATAGTATGTTTTGAATTAACCTTAATAAACTCCAGATATCCTAAAATCCCATAATCCTTTCAAATTTAAATGAATGTCAATAGTCATCGACATATCCTGTAACCTGCAATAATTATTGTATATTTTTCATTGAAATGAAGATAATTATCCAGAATTATTTAATAAAAATTAATAATAAAACATTAGTAAAATAAACTTTGGATTTATAATATATTGTTTGGTCCAGAATTAATGAATTGGATTTATTTTTTTAAAGGCTGGTTTGTATTTATCATGCTTTCTAATTATAGACATTACCTGTGATCATCATGATATAAACAGGTGGCAGAATTAAAATAACTTTTACTAAAAAACTTAATTTATTTCTATTTTTAATATAGAATATATACAAATTACATTTACAAGAACAAAATACGTGATTAAATGAATTTAATAATTAACTGTGAAGGCATGGACTGTTTGAGAATTGTATGGCCATAAAATATTCTAACATTGGTTAATTTATTGTTGGGAATAACACTTATCTATTTTATATGAAGTGGTGTGGTTGGTGGATTTCATTGCTGCCACCGCTGACCCCGAGGTCATCTTTTCAGGGCCAGGTCCAAAAACATCACCAAGACGCTCATATGTGTGGTCTATGTAGGGTCAATGCTTCAGTCCCCGAGCAGGAAGAAAACATCTGAACTGTCCTCCAGGCCGAAAATCCACACAAGACCTTTCCTCCAGGTCTGAGATCAACATCAAACCTCTTTTCTTCCTACTCGGCGTACAATTATATACTAATATTCAGGGTGGGGCAAGGGTGGTTTCCATTGGTTCTTAACTTCACTTATTACTCCACAATAACTGGTAACACCCTAAAAGGAACCGGTTACTTAGCCCGTTACTAGTTTTTACTCTAACCTTCTCCAGGGATCCAGGTATAGGTAGTCGGTCCTTGAAGGTTTCGTTCAACATTCTTTTTGACAAATAATAATCTTTTCAATCTGTATTCAGTTATATTTCATTTATTATATATTTAACACGCTTATTTTTTGTGAACTCAGTATGTAAGCTACTAACTTCCTAAGCTCAATTTTCCGGATTCGAATTCGTCTGATGACAGGTAATTATTTATTTCGTTTCATCAGAATTGGATCAGCCCTGGGGTTGGTTAACCCTCCTGGCATACTCGGTCTCTATAAAGTGGGTCCTCTTAATTAAATAATTAATCAAAGAGGAAAACCTGGTGGTGAACCTGTTCTCGGGCCGATCACCTTCCTGCATAACCTTTGGCTTTGAAACACTACGTCTTTAAAAAGTACTAAACCAAAGACTCTTCAGGGGTTGTAGTGGTACCTACAGTATTTTTTTTAAAGCTATAATGTGTCTTCAGCTTACAATTTGAAATAATATTTATCAATGCCGCCAGACAAATGAAATATTAAATTACATTTTTTATTATTCTTAGGATAAATAGGGTGTTCAACTTAAATCTCAGTTAATGTTCCGTCTAAGTTGATTTTTCTATTCTATTATATTCTATCCTATCTTCTCTCTCTCTCTCTCTCTCTCTCTCTCTCTATATATATATATATATATATATATATATATATATATATATATATATATATATATGTATATACAATAAATAAAGATAAAAAAACAAACATATACACTATGTGTGACTATTAAATATTTTAAAATAAACATTACTATTATGAATGATCAATCAGTAAAGGTTGGATTATACATGGGATGAATGAGTTATAATGAAGATTAAATTATTCACTGCTATGGGTCAGGAGTTTGTAGCAGCCAGCCGTGGTTGGCTGAGGTTCCCCGAGTGACTGCTAACTTCGGTTCCATTCACAACGTTACCAGATTTCTGAATTTTTTATTATTCGGTGTGAGATGAAAGGGATGCTTATTAGATATTTTTGTGTTAATATTTAATTATAAAAAACCTTCTCCTGCTTTTCCAAACGCTGGTGTCAGAATTAAATAATTAATAAATCTAGAATATAATTTTACGTTTATATATTGAGCTTTGGGGCTCCACCAATCATCGAATTTCTATCGTATCCAATCCTCACAATCCAAAATCCTCCGTAAAATCGTTAATGCTCCATACTTTGTCACAAATAAAACCATTCATAATGACCTTAATGTACCATATGTCGCTGATTTAGCTCGAGCCAGATATCTATCCTTTCATGATAAACTCCAGTCCCATCCAAATCCCCTAGGTGAATGAAAAGGAGGTGGCCTCGTGATCTTCTTACTTAGAATTATTTAGGGAGTGTTACCACTGGGTAGTATCTCTTCAAGCCTGTACATGTCATTATTTATAATTTGTGCATATTTACTAGTTGTATTTGTTTACAGTTGTAAATTTCATTATATAAACAAAAAAAAAAGTTCGCATATAAAAAACAATTTGAGGGGGGTTAATTTTTTGATTTTTCGTTCGATCGCAATAGCTAATTATTGAAAATAATAAACCCAAAATATTTAAAAATCGTAATATCTTTACTAATAGTGATTTAATTTCGATGTAACTTTCTTAATTTTTTAGGAAATTTTAATACCTTTGAAACATCTTATCACAATATCAACAAAAAAGTTTATACTTTTTGAGTTATCCGGAATCTAATTTTACCATCACTTGTAACTTTTTTTCCAGCTTCTTTTCGTTGAAGTATGTTATATGTTATACATTATAATTAAAAAGTACTCAATTGGCGAAACTTCGGCACGTCATTTATTTATTTTATTATTATTTAGAATTGTTTTAGAGGCTCAAGATCGGAGTTCGGAATTTTTTACTTACAATACTTAATTTCTATGTATATATATAAACTTCCATATTACTAAGCAGAGTCCTACGAAAATACATATCTCGGTTTACCTATGTACTTACTGGTTCTATTCCCCTCCCCCATATATTTAATTATGAATTATAAAAGAGTAATAAACAGCGTCAGAAAGTGGAAGTTTTGGTTATAAACGATTTACCGAACTCTCGAACTCTAGTGGAATTTCCATAAGTATATGAGAATATTTTCGTCGACCAGAGGCTCGTGTATTAGGAAAATCCTTAATTCTGATTTAAACTTGGCTAAACCTTATTAGAAAAGTTACGGAGTTCACACAGTCCCCAGAACACAATCTCCTTCGCGGCCTCTCAAAATACTTACAGAAAATACGTGGTGACTTTATTGGAACCAAGATGGCGCCTGCGAAGGCGTTCCTCTTATCCAAACAAACAAAAAAGCCGGATTATTTGATAAAGTAATATGAAAGAAGTATTAATCTGTCTTAAATAATCTTATTAAGTGAGGACTTCTTTAGGCTTTTCACATTTTTGTGGAGAGTGAATTAGATTGATTCATCAGATTTTAACGCTCGGGTAAAGTCGGCTATATTCGATTAATAGAAATGATTTTACAGATGTTTTAAAATATCTCAGAAATTAAAAATCCGGCCTGCATACTATATGCGAGGAAATCGTTCAGCATTTCAGCCTCTCTGTAATAAGCATAAATTCAAAATTGTATCTTAACGCGACGCCGTGTTAAGGAGATGAAAAGGAATAAAAAAATTGTGTCGAAAACCAAATGATAACGATGTTAGTTGAATATGTGGATTAAAATAGTTCAGATACTAAAAATCGCACCCATAAAAAGGGAAATGTTAAGCATTTTGTCTTCTTTCTAATGAGCTATTGTTCAAAATTGCATCTTTACCCAAAACTATGTTAGAGAGTAGGAAAGGGAAAAGATAGCGTCCAAAACCAAATGATAATATATAGTATAAAGGCTAATATTATTACAGCATTGAAATTTTATTTTTTCAACATTAACAATATACAAAAATAAGAAGAGAAATAATACAAATCATAATAATAGCAGAAAGTGTTAGGCATAATGGAAAATGTATAAAGCAGACCCTACACAGTAATTCATGAATGAACATCACAAGAAGTTCCAAGATTGCCCGCTATCGCTTTGATCATGAAGACCCTTACACGTTCAATCATTACTGATCATTACTTATCGTTGCTGATACCAATTTAGCTCAGTTGTAAACAAAGAAACAGCATAGATATGCTTATTTGGACATTGTCATTTATAATATTGGGCATCAAGAGAAAAACGGAGATATAATAATTACTTCCTAGTGCCTGAAAATCGTTTAGACCAAAGTTTGGAAAATATTTAAAGATTTTTTTTTCTATAAGTAAATTGTGAAGCTTCCACTTTTTTTTCTCTTCAATTTATTGCCTACTTGACTATTTAAAGAAAAAATAGTTGAAAATGGTTAATAATTATATAGACTAAACTAACCTATCTAGTAGTAGTCTCATAGGTTAGTCTCATAGAAAATCGTTTTGACAAAAGTTAGTAAAATATAAGTCTACTACTTACAAAAATTAATGAAAGGTATTGCGAAAATAATAAATTTGTTGAGGAAAATGGGAAAAGAACTGATAAATATACACAACGATAAAGTTTTTTTTTTTCCTAAAGTAAATTGTGAAGTTTCCTCATTTTTTTTTTAATTTGTTGCCCACTTGACTATTTAAAAGAAATAGTTGAAGATGGTTTAAAATTATAAACAAGGGATATGAAAAATTATTTAACTATTTACATATAATAAAAATCAGAAATTTATAATGGTTGTGAGGCCTAGGTAACCTAACCTATCCAGCAGTATGGTTGGTCTCCCCAGCCCATATGTTTAGTCGGTCTCCCCTCCACTTCTCGTGAATGAACCTTTGATTTCCGGATGTTCGGAAATCCGCAGCGCACCACCATCAGTACTTCATTCACTACCTTACACGACAATTCGGAACGTCATTAGTGCAATTCCGATTGACCGTTTAGGGTCCCCTTAATAAGATAACATTACATAACTTTTCTCCTGGTGATTTCATCATAAATAATATACAGTCGTCGTATACAACATAAACTAGTAAATATCACTAACTTAAACAAGTAAATTATAAATCATTAAGGACATTTTTAGATTTACCTTGCTTTGATGTCTATATTTTATGCAATGGAACTTCGTTATTAACTTTTAAAAAAATCTTATTAAATGAAATTAAACTAACAAATCCTAACTACAATACACCTAGAATTGATTAGTAAAGTTTAATAAAAATGGCGCTCCAGTTATTTCTATCATCAGTAATATCAACGGGGAAACTGAAAAATTTGGCTACCATAACATAAAAAAATTCCACATCCAATAACCTGAATTCAGATAGTAATAATGATGTAGAAAACTGAATGGAAGTGGATCAAATGCTGGTTATTTGACGAAAAAGTTGGTACAACATACCAGGCATATACAAACTTTAAACATGCAATTTACCTTTCTAAGACTTTTCGTTTTTGATCTAGACTGCTAACACAAACACACACACACATACACACAGAGGACCTCATTATTTGCACTCAGGGGACCTCAAAACGTGTATTTACTTTGAAAACTGTGATTCAAATATTTTCACAATCGCAAAAATTTCCTTTACTATATATTTCATATATTGGCAAGTAAAAGTAAAAAAAAAAGACAATAGTTATAATAAATATAAATAATATTTATAAAGGAAAGTGAGTTTTGTGTGTGCTTCACATACTCGAAGCACTCAGAGCCGTTAGGAAGAATAAGAATGAGTAATGAATCACTTAACGAACTTCATCAATTTTGTTTTATCTCATTTGAGGACTTGGTGAGAGATGGACTAAAGTAAATGATTTGCCAATTTTAATTTTAAAATGTATTTTCTCTTAATATGAATTTTAATATTTAAATAACAATGAAGATATAATAAAATGGGCTATGGACGATTGAACTTATATAGACTATTTATATACAACGTCTCCCGAACTGTAAAATACTAGCAAATGGGATTCTCTTGTTTGGAAACCACGCAGCCTCCTGGATTCGACCCAATGAGCTTTCAACTTCTTTAGTCATCTGTACCTCCATTCAAATCCACTAGACTGTACCTTGAGAACAATAGGAATTAATAGATACGTTTATACTCTTGAGGCCATGTGGGTATACCTAAATGTAATTGTACATTTCTATTTTCTAAAGGTATTTAAATTTTGGTATATTTATTGAATATGGGATATATATTAAATATTTTTTTAGGTTTTGGGTCGGTATACCTATTCGGGTCGGTTACAAAACACTCGTTGCACTACAAATTTTCAAGTTAGATGAATGAATGAAAATATATTTTATTATCCTGGAACTGTTATCCCTTTAGAACAAATTATAAGTACAGATTGCATGTTTCTGTGGTCATAAATAAATTATATATTTACATTAAGAGTTAATTAAGAATAAAAATACAGAAAACAACTAGAAAATTGATATATATAAATAAGACATATATATTAAACAGACATAGGAAACTAAAGTAACCTAAATAAATTTAAGTAGTCTCTGGGGGTAATTATATAGTTCTCTTAGGTTCAATTCGTAATCAGTCGGATTGAGAAAAGAGCAGGCTTTTAAAGAGGAGAGGTTTGAAAAAGGAAACTGATTGTGCGTGTCGAATATCAGCAGAGATGGATTTCCAGAGGGAGGCAGCTAGAATTGCAAAGAATTTGTCAAACGCAGCAGGTCGGTGAGGAGGAGGATATCGGTTGGAAGTACGTGGTCTAATGGGACAGGACTGGATGGACTATTTAAATTGTAAGTTGTGAAAAATATAGAAGGTTCGATGAGTTCTAATGATCTGGTACAGAAAGGTGGCTAGGGAGTACTGATGGTTCAAATTATTCGGTTAAAACCCTTGAGAGATCTAAAGCAAGCTCCTATTACAATTAATTGTATTAAATTAATTTTATTTGTACCTTTGAAGGTATCATATATTTTTTGAACGAATCGTCCGAAAAAATAAATTTGATTCTCCTGTAAATATGTTTAATATTTTGTCGGTTCGATTTCATATTGCTATGTTCCTGGCCTCGCGTTTCTACGGCGTGTAACGGGTTCCAGGAACCGCACTTATTTGTATTTATATGTATTTATATCGGTCCCAGAAGGGAACCGATCAACTTAAAATATATTAATGATGTATTTAAATGTTAGATACCACAGACCCCCTACTGTAGTATCCTAGATTGAACCATATACTCTTTATTGGATTTCCTTTGTAATTATAAATTATAAATTTACTATTTGTTTCTGTTACTAATTGGTGGCATGCAAGGTAGAATGTAAAAGTACTACGTTGGTTTACTAACTATTATATTTACAAGCTTAAATAAAACCAAAAACATCTATATACAAAATAATAACTAAACCTATATACATAATTATAGTTGAGAATCATACTAGAGGAGAATGCTTGATGTATTGATTTTATTAATTAATGATGTATGGTTGCCAACACAAATTTACATTAGTATAACTAAGTGCTTGTTACCACTTAGCTGGTCCTTTATAGTGTTTCTAGGTGTTTCTAGCCGTCATATCTGGATTCCCTGTCTCTGCTCTCCTTCAGCGTCTAGTCCGTCAATCTCTCTCTCCGGCTGTCTTCTCATCCAGTCTCAGCCTGTGTCCCAAGAAGAAGTCTCCTCCTCTCCGAGTCCCAAGAAGAAGTCCTCTCTCCTCTCCGTTCCAAAAAGAAGTGTTCCTTCCAAATTCTCTCTTTCCCACCTTTTTTCATCCCCCTCTCTTTTGGTAGTCTTTTTCCTGATTGGCTGAATATTCTCAGCCTAAGGGATGACCACGCCCTCTCCCCCAGGCCAAGGTAAAGCAGCAGGTACAGATTTCCATATTTCTGGTGGAAGGTGTGAAAAGGTCTTTCGGGATCCTTTTTAAACACTTAGTTGTCGGTCTTTGTCGGTGGTCCTTAAAGGTTTTTATTACCACTTACAAAAGGTTGGGCTTGTTGGTCGTTACCCTTAGTCAGGTACCGCCAGATGTGAATACTTATGATATTTATTTATACATTTAAAATAATTATTCCACCGGCGGTCTTTACAATACATAGCAATATCAATGTAAGTTCAAGATTATATGCAATGAATATATTTACTCAAGTAAATGAAAAAAAATTAAATAACGACAGAAAAACATATATCCGTCCAACGAGAAGAAATATCGCTACCGTTAGTGCAAAAGGTCGTTTGTAAAAATTGAGTTGCTTTTCTTTACATTTTTTATTTGAATAATAATAGCACAGTTAGCCACATTCAAGGGCATTAGGTATTAAGGCTCTATGTGTACATTCATAATGTTATATACAAATTGAGAAAAAAGAAATAAGACGAAAAAATGTAAGTGAAAAATATATACAACAAATTATAAAATACTTGTAAAAATAAAAATAAAATAAAAAAAATTAAAAGGATAATAAAAAGAAAAAGAAAAGAAAAATTAATAGTTACACATTCGTTCCTATGTACAACAATATTTCCTTCCGAAGACAATCTTTCCTAGGTACGTTCTTCTATCAAATCATCTACAATCATCGTCCTTCTTACGCCTACAACCTTCTCCAATTCATGTCCTGAATCCATCAACTTTCCACAAGATCTCGACCTTCAAACATCCACATGTCTTCTAACAGATTTGCCTAGTTATAAAACTCCTTAGTAGCTCGCTCTGCCAATTTCTGGAATACTATAATTTTCAAAATACGGCATTCCTCCTCCATATCCACATTTAAAACCCTCCTATTCCAATTCCTATCCCAAAAACAGTCAAATAGTTGCTAACCATTTGACAGCATACATTTATTTCATTGTCAAATATCAATGCTGTTCTTTGCTAGGGATAGTAATTTCCCTATAGGGTTCATATTTTCCTACTATTGATGCCACTGGAGGCAGCTATAGTTTGTTTATAACGATTACCTTTTATGCACCATTAAAGTCTTGCCTACCTTGTTAAGAAATGTTTTAAGTCTTGATATAGTTTTATTTCCTTTGTATATAGCATGTTTACCTTATATTTTCTTTACATTTTTTCTATCGTTTTTGTTTAGGCGAGACGTAATCTTTTAATTTTGTTCTATTGTGTTATTCTCAAGATAATTTGTCCCAGAATAAAGTTATTTTATATTTATATTTATATTTCTACAATATTTACATTTTTACAGAAGAGCATTAAACTGATAATTTATTTATGATTTACTTGTATAATTTTATTCCTTATTTTCTTCTGCTATTTTCTACAGTAGCAGACTACAAAATGTCTTCTTTAGCACAAAAATAATAAACATTGTAAAATTGTTACATATGACCCTTCACACTAACAGTAGCGATATACTTATTCATCTGCGGCCTTATTTGTCGGTGGGTTATTGGTTAACATGATGAAATGGATACTGAAACTTCATAACATACGTGAAAGTAAATTTGTGCACTGAAACAAGAGTCTTGAGTTTCATTATGGTATGAAAGAAACCTGATGACTCAACTGAAGTTTTAATACTTACAGACTTCAACTTTACTTACGAAACACCAATGTGTTAAAATAGATATACAAGCATATATTTTTTTTAGAAAGACCATCTGCATATTTAATTTTAAATAAGGATTAAATTGTATACAAATTTCTGTGAAATAAATTGATAGGTCTGTGTAACAGTTGGGTGAAATTCTGATGTCACAAAGAAGGAACAAAAAAGTGAACAGACACGTTTAGCCGTTCAACTCTACTGAATATCTTATCACTTCTAAATGGACTAGGGCTGTTCCCCTGAACTCTTAGCCCCACTGTTATGAAATTTTAGTTTGCCTTTAGTGTATCATCAATTTTTAAATTTTTTATTTTTTTATCATTTATAAGACAAGTGGTTGCACCACATGCTATGGTTATTGTGAACTCTGATCTTTGTTTTTCCATCGGTTTAGAAATAGGTAGATTCAGACTCATGATTATAAAACAAAATCTAATATATATATATATATAATCCCTTAGCACAATCCTTATCCAGCTCCAGTCATCTCTACAATCCTCCTCGAAGGTTGAAAAGGCAGTGGCCTCGAGATCTTTTGTAAATAAGTCATTGGAGTCCTGGTGATGGCCAGATCCTCCACTCAAGTCATGAGCGTATGCGGCTTTAGTGCCCTTTCTCATTCTCCACTGGATCCCCATCTCTGTGATGCGGCTGATTAAATTAATTAGATATTAAAAATTCACAAATACCCATTTGATTTCCACTCGAATTTTAAGATAATTTGATAATAAAATCGAAAAAAAAGGTTAAGCCAAACGGTAAAATTTTATTGTAGACCACCTTTATTCTCGATTTTCTGATCATATTATCTTACGATCCGTGGGGAAAGTAAATGTGTGTAGTACAGTTTTGAACCTAATTAAATAGACAAAATTCGCCGATTTCGAGATTGAAATCGCCCAAATTCCGAGAATCATTATATCAATAAGCAAACACAAAACGGTTCAGCCCCTTTTTCTCCTCTATTATTTAACCGATTTTCTTCCGTCTTTTTTTTTTTTTTTACTAGATATTGGCAAACTTTTAGTGTTAGCAATAAATAAACATATGAAATGGTGTATGTAAATAAAGATAAAAATATTAGTTCGTCCAAAACAGCTAATCTCCGAAAGTTCTTCACCAATTTCTTTGAAAATTTGACACTTTCTCGAAAACAAGCTGCATAAATTTTTATGATGAATTCAGTATTTTATTTGCATGCATACCTTAATTAAATAAGAATTATTCCAAAAAAATACACACACACACACACACACACACACACACATATATATATATATATATATATATATATATATATATATATATATATACATATATGTATATATATGTGTCTGGCAGTTATCTATTAGCCTATTGATATAGAGATATTAAGTAATTTTTAAGGTATAGGAAATACTAAGCCTGAATGAAAAATTGGAAGATTTAAATGCAAAATCTTTACATATAGTAACTAAAATTGTCATATAGTAACTAAAATTGTCAAGTATTAGTAACTATTTTGCCTTAATTTTTATTCACAAATAGGATCCTTTTTTTTTTTTACCAGTCTTGGTCCCTGGCCTTTCATCAGTCAGGCGTTCTTGCTCTCAGTCTTGCAAAGTACAAGACGGAGTTAGGGCAACAATACAAACGGTTTAAATTTTTGTAGGCCACCTTTTTTCCTCGGTTTTGTGATCAAATTAGCTTAAGATTGAAGTAGAAAGAAAATGACTACTCAATAGTTTTTATTACCTCGTTAAATTAATTAGTATGATCGGAAAACGCCCTAATTCTGAGGTTTTTCTTACATAATAAAGTTGTAAATAGTGATATGATATTATGGCCTTATCATATAGACTATTATGGCGAAGATTTAGACGGATGATAATAATTTGATTAAAAGAGTCTGTACGGTAGTGTACAAAAAATGCGAAGAATAAATTCATATTAAGTATCTCACATGAACTTAAAAAAAAAAAAAAATACTGGTCCTTAATACCAGTACTGGTTTTAAATACCAGTGAAGTGGTTGAGGGAGAAGCGTAGGGATCTCCTAAGCGTCGCTTTCCCTCGACATGTGGGGGATAAGGTTGGTTCGGAGATCTCCTGGCTGATTCTAAATAGTGTATATAGGTATGCTTGTATCTAAGATGTTGTTTTACTTTTATTTCTATTTTTACTTACTTATGTGTATATATATGTATTTTCTCTTTTGTTCTTTTTTCTTATTCTTTCGTTATTACTTTATTTATTTATATTTCTGTATATACGGTATGAATGTACTCTCTGAACTTTATTATAAGTGTTCTTAACTGTGACAGATTGTAATATTTCTCAATAAAATTAAAAAAAAAAAAATACCAATACCGCAGCTGAGTGAGAGGCGCTGGGATCTCCTAGAGTCCTGCATTACCTTCCATGATTGGGTGGAAAGGCTTGGCTCGGAGATCTTGAGTGAATGAATTTTGCAAATATTGTATAAAAGTTTGTGTGTATTTAAATAATTATTTTGAATAATTTAATCTATTTTTCTTTTGTTTAATTTCTTTTAGTTTATATACATTTAATTTTAGTATTATTATGTTGCTATTAATTTATTTTTATTTATTGCATTTAGTGTGAATGATCTACTCTTGTATCACTATTACTATTGTCCTTGCATTTGACAGATTGTAATATTTCTCAATTAAGAAATAAAAAAAAAATAATGAATCCATATTTTTTTTAAATATGTTTTTAAAGTTTAGGTTTTAGGGAAAGAAATACACTTTGTAAATAAAGTCACCATTTTTAATTTATTACATAATAATTTCTCAGATTTAATAGTTTTTAACAAGAGGGAAATCACTTTACTCAATCCTTAAAAAGGAATTTCTCTGAGAGTTTTGTTGAGTGTATTAGCCAAGATAATCAATGCTAACACTGATAGATCAAATTACTCCTTGCCTTGTAATTAATTTCTTTTCCATTAACTGGAAGAGGGTTGGATCCTCTAAGCAGGGGGTGGAATCCTGCTTCTGGAGGAATTAGCTAAAGTAAAAAGGGGTGAAGGAATTCTACCACTTTAATACGTGTCTCTCCGTATTAATGCTCTAAGGAAAAGAGAGCAATTGATTTTTATATTAATTAATTTTTACATAAATTTTAATTTATTTTTAGTTTGAACAATTTCATTTATTTAATAACATTTATTTCATTGACGCGTTGAGTAAAAAAAATCCTTTAATGAAAAAGTTAGATTCGATATTCTCAAGTGCTTCATAAAATAATTTCTTAACTACTATATTTAAATTTTGATCAAAGAATTTCAGAATTTATTTTTACATTGTGAGTATGATGTCAAGATATAGAAGTTGGAATAAGTCGTTGGTAGGCGTGATGTAGAGTAGTGCCCAGCGTCGTTCTTTCCTGTCTTGATTTTAATATTTAGTGGAGGAGATCCTTCGCCCAGCTCCTTTTGAACCGCCCACGGGCCTTGGATTTGTGATTTACTATGTCCGTGTAAGTAATTGTATATGTATGATGGTATCTCTGTGGAGCTCCATTATATACTGAAAAGACTAATGAACAGTAAGATTTGTAATTGGGGCCCTGATATACTGCCATGTTTCTCACAACTAAAACAACTTAAGGTGGTTCTTCTTCTCCTTTCGAAGACAATATTTCATATGTACGTTCTTCTATCAAATCATCTACAATCAACGTCCTTCTTACGCCTACAACCTTCTCCAATTCAAGTCTTGAGTCCGTTCCCTTTCCACAAGATCTCGATCTTCTAACCTATACATGCCTTCTTGCAGATCTGCCTCATTATAAAACCCTTTTATAGCTAGCTCAGTCGATTTCTGGAATACCATACCTTAAAATTCAGAATTCCCTCTCCATACCCACATTCAAAAACTTCTTATATTCCAATTTCTATCCCAAAAAACAGTCAGACAGTTTCTAACCATTCGACATTATACATTTATTTCAAGCCACTCATTATCAAATATTAATGCTATTCTTTGCTAGGGATAGTGATTTTAATATTGGGATAAGATTTTCCTATTCTTGATGCCACTGAAGGCATCTATTGTTTGTTTGTAACTATTATTTTGTATACGCCATTAAATTCTTGCCTATCGTTACGTTAAGAAATGATGACGATGAAGTAATATATTATATTTATTATATAGTATTTATCCATTACTCAGGCAGTTTATTTTGTCAGGTTCAGCTTTCTTTTCCAACAGAATCACAGTGCTTACTTTATGGAAGATTTTGATATATTTTTATTTTTTCTTTATTGTTTCTTAAAAGTGTATATTTATACTATTTTATCACTGTGAATAATTTTAAGTGTTTTGTATATAGTTTTATTTGTTTTGTATATAGCATGCTTACCTAATATTTTCTTTACTTTTTTTATTTTTTTCTATTGTTTTTATTTAGGCCAGATGTAATCTTTTAATTGTATTCTATTGTGTTATTCTCAAGGGACATTCCCACAGAATAGAGTTAATTTATAAATAACTATAATTGTAAAATAGTTTATAATGTCGTTGTTAACTGTTGGCATCTGTAGGTCTTTGTGTAAAGTAATGTTACTGATTTAGGAGAGAGCTTTGGTTATTGTCCTGAAAGTTTTTGATTGAAAGGTTTATAGTTTACATATGTGAGGAGTCCTTTTGGCTATCCGGTATGTCTGTGAAAATTAGGCCCAAATGGTCTTATGTAAGTAAATGTATGCATTAAATTTTTGTCTTAGTTTTAATTTCAAATGTTTTAAAGGTAGTGAAGTTCAGAAAGTAAATTTAAATATCCAGCGTTAAAAAAATATTTTTATACAAAAAAAAACTTTACTTTGAAAAACAAGTTATTAATAATAATGTATATATATTTTTTAATTTAAGCTTATAGATACTTCCACTGACTATTAGTCTGTTCAGGCCTCTTTTTATCAAAATATTAACATTCGTCTAGAACTTTGTAAATAGCTTCACCTCATCGTAACTTACAAGTATTTGATTCTCGAAAAATTCTCGGAATCAGGGCGTTTTCAATCTGGAGATCGGCAAACTTTGTCTAATTAGGAGTTAAATTAATTAGGAACTAAAAACTCAACAATACCCATTAGCTTTTCTCTTGAATCTTAAGATAATATGATCATAAAATCGAAAAAAAAACAATGACCTACAAAAATATTGGGTCGTTTGCTGTGATCTCCGACTCCAAAATAACGATCCTATATAGGCCATACGGCCCGATATTTTTGTAGGCCACGATTTATGTAGGCGGCGTCCTTTCCTTTCTTGATTTTAACATTTGTATAAAGTTGAGGAGATCCCTCATCCAGCTTCTTTTGAGCCTCCTACGGATCTAGAATCTGTGATTTAGTATGTCCGTGTAAGTAATTGTGAAATATTTTATAATGTGCTCGTTAATTGTTGGCATATGAAATTGTTTATGCAAAGTCATCTTACTAACGTACCATGAGGCATTGGTTATAATTTCTGTCTTAGTTTTAATTTTGAATGTCTTAAAATGAATGAATCTCAGAAAGTGAATTTAAAAAGTCAAATCCAGCGTGAAAAAATATTTTTATACAGAATAAATTCTATTAAAAAAAAATATTATTAATAGTAATATATTTATTTTTAACTTATAAATGCCTCAACTGGCTATTAGTCCGTGGCAAAGACCTCTTTTTATCAAAATATAAACATCCGTCGGAAACTTTGAAAATAGTTTCTCATTGTAACTTACAAGTATTTTATTTGCCAAAATTCTCGGAATCGGGAAGTTTTCAATTTGGAGATCGGCAAACTTTGTCTATTTAATTAGGTAATAAAAATTCAACAATATACATTATCTTTCCCCTTGAATCTTAAGTTAATATGATACAAAAATCGAAAAAAAAAAGAGTGACCTATAAAAATATTGGGCCATTTGGAGTGATATCCAACCCCAAAATAACGAGGAAAAACGGCCCAACATTTTTGTAAGCCATGTTTTGTTTTTCGATTTTTTAAACATATTATCTTGAAATTCAAATGAAAATCAAATGGGTATTCATGATTTTGTAGTACCTAGTTAAACAGAAAAAGTTTGTCGGTCTTCAGATTGGAAACGCTCCAATTCTAAAAATATTTATAGGTTACTGTGAGATGAAGATATTTACGATGTTTTAGGCGGATGATAATAATGTGGTAAAAAGTGGTCTGTACTACGGACTATATTTAAGATCATAGAGTTTACCTTAATAACATATGTACAGTATACTTACATCATTAAAGTACATTTATAAAACATTCACTCTCTCTACAAAAAGTTAAACTGACTTGTTCGATTCTCATTCTAACTCCTTTTGATGCTTCTTACCTCTAATCGTACTGATAAGTATGTACATATTTTATTTGCAATTTTCTTAAATTTATTGATTTTAGAATTTGTTATATTTTTTTTGTGTGTTTAAGCTTCTAAAACCCCACATTGTATTATTTTTAATATTATTAAGTAAGGATGTGTACCGGAATCCATAAAACTTTTATTTATATAATTCTGGAACAACAATTTCTTTTTGTTAATCTACTATTATAAGGACAAAAATGACAGGGGAGCAAAGCTCTTTGTTTAACAATATATATATTCATATTTTTTTATTTAAGGATCAGTAAAGACCCAGCGAGGAAAAAGGATAGAGGACCACTCAAGAAAGGGGAAGTTTTCATCGCAGAAAATGGTAGGTAGGACCGTATTGCAATTTACATATCAAAAGGTCTCAGGGACTTCGTCTTAAGTCCCCATAGGGCTCCTTACTCCTTCCAATAGAGCTTCAATATCGATAAATGTTGACGTTTATAATGCCATATTCAACAACTTTTTTGTTTATTTTTTTAAAAAATTTTGATCGAATATTTTAAACACTAGTATGTAAAAAAAATAAAATAAAATGGAAGATTTTTCTATAAAAATAATTCAAAAAGTATGAGGGTTAACCTTTTTTTATGAATGTTAATTTATTTAGACCGCACGAATGAAGTGAAAACATCTACAAGGCGATATTAATAATGTTAAAACTAAATTATAATTAATAGCTCATTATAAAGAGGAAGAAATGCTGAAAGTTTCCCTTGGTTATAGTATACAGGTCCGATTTTTAGTTTCTGAGATATTTCACTTCATATTCAAAAATACTTCAATGGACTCTAGCCGACTTTAGCCCAGCGTTACACATCGGAAATCTGACGGCTCAATCTAATTCACTCTAAAAAAGTGCAAAGTCTTCGTTTCAAAAAAACTAAAACAGAAATACGTATATCGATGATATGTGTGCCAGTTATCAGTTCATAACGACTCATCTGTTGCTTTCCAAAGTCTTCAATCACACATAACAAACCATGAATAATGGTGTCAAAACCGGAAATATAAAGTAAATTCTAATAAGACCACATCAAATCACCTTTTCTTTTCGTTGGGAACCTATGACTTCCTGCTCGATTTGATCTTTGGTTTTCACTAATCCATCAAATTTTCCTCATATCCAATCCTTATAATACCAAATTATTTTCGCACCTTACTTTTCACAAATAAAAACATCTGTAACGACCGATGCTTTAATTAATATTCTATATTCTCAATCATATATGTTTCCATATTAATTTCGTATTATTTGGTCCTCGACCTTCTAGAGGCTCTACGGGGTTTCCCCGTCCCAGGGGTTGAGGGCGAGGATTTAAAAGACTCCCCCGGCAAGGGACTCGAACTCGTGACTATTTTTATCTGGGTTACCTATGTATCAGGTTGCCGGACAACGGCGCTTCTGTGTACACGTTAGCCCATTCGGCCACCCACCCCCCTTTTTTTTTGTTTTTTTACTGGATAGTATTATTAGCCATTTGCCCAATCCCCAACTCGAGGACGGAGGAGCTATATTCTAAGACACACGGGTCGCTCGCCTTCCTGTGAATCTCAGGGTGGGAACATTACCTTCCCCATGTGAAAATCTAACCCCGTAGTGGCCTAAGCAATCGAGCATGAAATGCACTTATTTATTTTAATTTATTACTAATTATTTATATTTTAATTTTTTTTGTTTTAAAATCGTAGCATACATTTTTTGCAGGCGCCTTAACTTGCTGGACCACTGCAACCCCATATTATTCAATAAATAAGAAATGAATAAAAACAACTTTTTTTTCAAGTAATTTCTTGGAGTGTAGATATTGTTCGAAAACCATGCCTGTGTCTAAGGATATATAATATTTAACTTCAATTTATTTTTCGCTGTTTATTTATTTTTCTTATAATTTTATTTCTTCTTCGCTGGATTTAGTACCAGTGAGGCGGTTGAAAGAGTAGCGCAGTGTTCTCCTGGAGTTCTCTCGTCAGATTGTAAATAGTGTATATAGGTACGCATGTGTTTTTTGCTTAGTTTTAATTTTCTTATTTTTAAGTTATTTTATTTTATTATTTATTGTATATAATTTTGATTATTATTTTGCTTCTATTTATTCTATATTTTTTGTACATATAGTGTGAATGTTATCCTACCTCACTATAACTAATGTCCAAGAGATAGATTGTTGTAATACTCAATATATAAATTTAAAAAAAATTATAATAATTTTGACGTGAAATGATTTTGATGTGATAGTCACATAAATTACGGATTTCCAGGTAGACTTTATCATTTGATATTACGAAACATACTTTATCTTTTATTTCTACAAATTACGTGAATAAACTGTTAAATAAAACTGGGAGAAGGGGAAAATGGTTTACTTTATTCAACTTTAATTGAAGTCGAAATTTTACGATTCCTCTTTTAGAAACTAATTTTTTTTTTAAATAGATGTAAGAAATAATTTTGTTAATTAGGAGTTTCATATTATAAAGTTAAATGAAAAGCAAACTGTTTCGCATGGAAGCGAGTTGTGCTAAGAAATATAGGAGTCCATTCCAGTTGGTCCTTAGGAGTTACCAAACTGCCTAAGACTGTTGGCACAGAAGGGATCTGTTTAGCAATGTTTGTCTTTCCACACCCCGACAGAATTCCAAGCGAGCTCCTTAACACCCCGGTGTATTCCTGTTGGTGAAATAATTTTGAATGCATCTTCAGTAGCTTAAACTCCGATCTTAAACACTGTTTGTGAGGGGTGGAAAAGTGGAGGGGGCAATCTCATTTGATTCTTGCTTTTAATATTCAAGGCGCTATCTAATTTACATTAATTTCTACTCGTGAGCCCCCCTCCATTCGTGCAAGTTTGGACTTCATTGTCATACAAGGCTCTGGGTTCAGTCACGCCTTCCGTCTAATGAATTCATAACACATTTTTATCTCGATTATTTCCTAGTTTGTAATTAGAAACCGTGGTGACTTCCTGACACGAAACTTGAGCGTTTCTTGTTCACAGTGTGGTAAGAGGAAAAATCGAATCTAACAGGCAACAAATCAAACTGCATATGTATTAAAATCCAAATCTTGATAGGCATTTATTTATTTGTAAAAATATGATTTTATGTATTACAATTTTACAATAAGCCATTGATTTATATATATTTATACCTTTGAAGGCAGTTAGTCGACTGTTCTACATATCATGGGTGATAAATATTCAGGACGCAGCCTTTTTTTGTAAACATTTTTAATTTTTTATTTATGACAAAGTTTCAACCCAAGCTTGTGGGCCATCTTCAGGGCGTGGTTTGAGCACTGAGGGTGCGCTCAAACTACGCCCTGAAGATGACCAACAAGTTTGGATTGAAACGTTTGCATAAATAAAAAATTAAAAACAAACTAGTCAGGAAAAAGACCGGAATATTTATACTTTTATGTTAGTAATATTCTACATTTTGTTTTTTCATGTTTCAGGTAAGAAGTTGGTTATGTCAACACTGCACATTTCTCTTTTGACTTAAAACAGGTATTTTTAAAATTATCCATAACATTCTTCATTTGATGTTCGTTCATTTCTCGGACTACCTATCAATGTTTTTATTTAGATGGGCAAGTAAATGTCACTTAGTGGGCGGGGTGGCCGAATGGGCTAACGCGTTGTGCGCAGCACCATCGTTGCCCGGCAACCTGATATATGACAACTGTGTTATAAAAATAGTCACGAGTTCGCGTCCCGGTGCCAAGGCGTCTTTTAAATCCTCGCCCACAACCCCTGGCCCGGGAAAACCCCGTATAGCCTTAACGGCAAGAAAGGGGAGCACCAAAAAAAAAAAAAGATATTAAGTATGATGTTCGTCTATAACGCATTGATTCAAGACTGTAAAAACATTTTTAAAAAATGGCACCGAATCTAAAAACTATGACAAGAAAATTGAAATTTTTTTTTATAGACACATTTCCTTATCGAGTCTTGCACCTCATTCGCATTCATTGGATCGATTATGAAAGTCTCATGTATTATAAAGAGAAATATATTATGTTTATACACACACACACACACACACACACACACACACACACACACATATATATATATATATATATAAAACAGATTTTGACTGAGGTGGATGGTTGTTAAAATTGATTGAGTTTTAATGAAGAGAAAAATAGTTGGGGTGGTCAGTCAAAAAAGAAGGCAAAAATAAATGATAATATTTATTTTTACATATGCCGACGTTTCGACCTGAAGTTCAGGCCTTCATCAGGGCTAAGAAAATAGCCAGATAAGAAGGTATGAGAAAGTTACCTGGTTATCTGGTTATTTTCTTAGCCCTGATGAAGACCTGAACTTCAGGTAATAAAATATATGTAAAAATAAATATTATCATTTATTTTTGCCTTATTTTTTGACTGACCACCCCAACTATTCTTCTCTTCATTATCCACGACAGTCAACCATTTACCAATTATGAGTTTTAATTTTAAAAATCAACCCACGCTAATATTATTTTTTTTTCCATTTAAATAATGTTTTTTTTTTTTCGAAATGGTGTTATTTTTACTTGTTTTTAATATACTTTTACTGAGATACTTTATATATTCTTTAATATTGATTAATGTAATTTTTGGCCAGATATAGTTTTTATTTTTTTGTTCATTACATTTATTCATAAAAGACTTCGTCCCAGAATAAAGTTTACTTTATATCTATCTATCTATCTATCTATCTATCTATCTATCTATCTCTCTATATATTATAAATATATATATATATATATATATATATATATATATATATATATATATATATATATATATATATATATATATATATATATATATATGTATATATGTATATTATATGTGTGTGACACCTGGATCTAGGATATATGATGTGGGCCTGCCTGAAAGCCATCGAAGAGCTCCCTGAGACAAGATTTGAACACCTGACCCAGTTGGAAGTTGGTGTCAGTTATAGCCTGAGATGAAATAGAAGCCCGAAGTCTCTATGCAAATCCCCCACTGAGGATCTTAATCCCACTCAACCCCAAGCCACTCTCTCGTAGGCTAAGTCATTATCTCTCGCTCTGGGGCAAACTACCTCTCCTACCTTATTTTCTAACTAGCAAGCAGAGTAAATTAAGCTAAAATGCGAAAGAAATTTGAACTATTTCGCTTATAACCGAAGACTTACTAAGTATCAATGCTTGTTTCTTTGAAAAACTATTAGGGTAAGCACACCAGTGATAGACATAGCTAAGGAAATGTTTGTCTTCTGCCGCTGTAATTATTATAGTCAAAAATTCGTCTTTTAGACATTTAGAATCTCTAGGGTCTAATTTCTCAATTTAGCAATTTAAATTTGGAAAGTATGAGCTATGGGGCTCCACCAAACCTTCAAATTCCTCTCGCATCCAATCCTTATAGTCCAAAATCCTTCGTTAAATCCTCAATGCTCCTTACTTTGTTACAAATAAAATGATCCATAACGACCTAAATGTTCCTTATGTATCAGATTTGGCCCAATCCAGATATCTGTCCTTCCATAATAAACTTCATAACCATCCCAACCCTCTTGTTTCTAACCTTGCTTCCTATTCAATTCCTGATAATCCTCCGAGGCGTCTGAAAAGAAGATGGCCACGTGATCTCCTAATATAGACATATTATTAGAGTGCTACCAATGGGTAGTTTCTCAACATGTGTTTCATGTCATTATATCCATGTGCAAATTTACCAGATGTATTTTTTGTTTACAGTTGTAAATATCATATAAATAAATTTTAAAAAAAAAATTGGAAAAAATATTCACTTATGCATGTATAATCTCAATTTTTCGTCAATTCAGGCATCTTCAGAATTGTAATCTGATTTTAAAAAAATGTTCTATATGTGTTTATAAAAAATAAAAAATCAATTTTCTTGTCATAGCTTTTAGATTCGGTGCCATTTTTTAAATGTTTTTACCAAATATACAGTCTACAATGAATGCGTTGTAGATGAACATCACACTTAATATCTTCTACTAAGAAAAAACAAAAACGACATTAAATGGAATAAAGGAATGATCAACCGATGAATTATATTATAATGATATATTTTAAAACTATTTTATAAAGTCTTTTTTTTTTTTTATAAACTATTTTATAAAGACTCTTGAAAATGGCTCGAGAAGCCGAAACAATAATGAATAAATAATGTGAAAACGTTTATTATTGGTGATCTGTGGCCTAATGCTTTTTATCAAAAGAAATCATGCATTTTATCCGATACCATTTCTCGCAAGGAGTGTGTTGCGGTAGACCCATTGTAAAAATACAGTTTTATGGCAGTTTATTACCGTATAGTAAGAGAATGTTAAAATAAATAAATAATAATTTACACCTTAATGATTTCAATTAATAAAATGATGTACTATAAAATTATCCAAATCTTCATCAATTCAGGCATCTTCAGAAATGTAATCTGATTTTAAAACATTTTGTCAATGTTCATTTAAGAAAAAAAATACTTAAAATATCTCTCAGAGGATTGATAGACACTATTTAATCGATAAAACAATAAAAACATTAAAAACAAAATTACGACGAGCCACAAATATATAGATAAAGTAGATAAAAACTGCTTATGCGCACCAAAGGTGGACATAATTTTTATCTTTATTGGCTTATGTCGCCGTAATTATTATATTTATAAACTTCTTCGTTGGACGTTTGAAATCTCATAATCTATTTTTTCTATTTAGAAATTTAATATTAAAAAATTGTGTTCTACCAATGGGTAGTTTCTCTTCATGTTTTACATGTCATGTTACCAATGTCACATTTACTTGTTGTATTTTACATGTAATGCAGTTGTAAATTTCATTAAAATAAAAAAAAAATATGCAGTTATACAAGTCAAATCTCCATTTTAAAAAAAAACTTTTTGGTACTAGTGATGGACACTCCGAACTTCAATTGTTCTGTTAATTGACTGGGGCTCGATATCAGTAATGGACATATCTCAGAAATATTCTAATTTTTTTTTTAACTATAAAGATAGGATAACATAAATGTTCAATTTACTCTTAGCAAAACTGTTAGCAGGAAGATATGAGAAACACACTGACCTCAAGAACACTAAAGAAACAATAATGATTGGCATTTTAAAATTTTCTTTTGGGAGTTTTGTTCATACAGTTGTCAATAGAAGGGATTGTTATTCAACCTAAAAAAAACAAAACAACTAAAACCTTAAAGTCGAACAGGAAGCTTATTATTTACATTTGAAGTCCATCACTGGATCCCCTGTACATAACTGGTTCGTTCACGCTAAGCCCTAAAAACTCTGGGTTTTTTTTTTTTGTTTTTTTTTATTTTATTTTATTTTTTTATTTTTTTTTTTAGTGAAAGATTATTTAGGCGTGCTTATCAATTAATTGTATAGGTACTGTGTGAAACGGGACCGGTCACTCTCTGCTATGTAAAGCTAATTCGGGTAAAGTCGGCTCGAGTCGACTAATTTTTAGATTTGGATTAAAATATTTTAAAAACGAAAAATCTTAACTGTATACTGCAAGCAAGGGAAATGTTCAACGTTTCGCCCTCTTTTTAATGAGCTATTATTAAAAATTTTATCTTGAGGTGACGCTTTGTTAGTGAGGTATAAAGCGTAAAAGATATTAAAAATGTCAATCCAATGATAACGATTTTTTTTTTTTAATTAAATGATCTCAAAAACTAACTAAGCGTTTCATCTTCTTTGTAACCAGCCACTATTTAAAATTGTATCTTGACGTGACGCCCAGTTGGAGAGACGGAAAGGGAATAAAATAATAATGAATGTTTTGAACGTTCGGACTAAAATATCTCAAAATTTAAATATCAGGGAAAGTTCAGAAACTAATATGAAGAAATCAATATAGGTATAAGTATTTTATTCAATTTTCTGTTTTTCTCGAAAAATATCAGCCCCAAATCCGAGGGTTCTCTTCTAATGCGCCCCATGAGCCAGAAATAAAATAAACGTTGTTTTAAATGAAATAATAATAATTATCGTGAATAAATTAAGTCATAAATTAATCAATTTAATGATAAAACACCACATTTCCAAAAAAAATCTTAAGAGAAAAAGTTGGAGTTAGGATCTTAATAATTTGATAAAAAGGGGTCTAATGTAACCGCTGAATATTTATAATTTTTTTTATTTCATTTTTTTATTTATTTATAGAGTATTACAACAATCTTTCACATGGACACCAGTTATAAGTGAGGTAGGATAACAGTAACACTGTATGTACAAAAAATATAAAATAAATAGAAGCAAAGTAACAATAATTAACAATCAAAAAGTATATAAAATAAATAATAGAAAATTACCTAAAAATAAGAAAATTAAAACTAAGCAAAAACGCATGCATACCTATTTATAATTAATGAAAAAAAATATAAATAAAGTAGTGAAATTAAATTTTTGTCATGAAAAATCAATCTACTTTAGTTTATATAGGATCGTTTAAAACTCCTTAATACGATTTAGATATTTATAACTCCATAGCATTTTTTCTAAATAAAACGTTTGATTAACTGTTGGAAAGATGAATTATTCCGTTTCCAATCCATATGAATAACTTCTACGGCTTTATAAGGGATAAAGAAAGGAAAAAAATCTCAAAAAAAATTTATTATATATCTCTTTATTTATATTCTATGCAATTTGTACCTGCACGACTGCGCATCTAGAAAATTTGTTGTATTCATACTGTCTTGGTGTATTTGCTTGATTTTGTTTTTATTGATATAGTAAATTTGTTGGCCAGTCAGCAGGAGATAGAATGAACCAGAGGATTGGAGTGATTTTGGGTTGAAGAATGAATTGTAGTGTATTTGTCGTGGATGTAGGATTTTACTGTTGGGGTGTTTAAGTCGTTAGGTATTGTATTATTTGAAATGTACCAAGGTGCGTTAACAATTTTTCGTAAAATTTTCGATTGTGCTGTTTGTATTTTTTTTTATGTGTGTTTGTTTTGCCGAACCCCAAAGTTCAGCTCCATGCGTCTATATTGGTCTCAGTATGGTGTCGTAGATTAGTCGCTTGCTTGGTAAGTTAAGTGAAGATCTGTAGTCCAGAAAATGTGAGAGTTGACTAAATCGTCTAATAAGTTCTTGTCTTTTTAATTTTGTGTTTATGTTCCAAATAAGTCTTTTGTCTAAGTACAGTCCAAGGTACCGTACATAGTTCTTTGAAGGCACTGGATATTTAGCAATCATTATGGGCAATCTTTTATAACTCTAGTTCCAATTTGTTTACTATGGTCTGGTTTCTGTGATTTCGTGAAGTTCATAGGACCTTAAATTCTGCTTCCCTCCATCCCTTTCTTTTATTAGTTGTGTAATATGAATATTGACTGATTTCTCGTTTCGTTTGTGTGTTTTTTTAAACCAATTTCTTGTCGATTTTTTTTTTTTTAATTTTTTATAATTATATTGTAGATCTAATACATTGAATTCTACAGTGTCTCTCCACACTCTGCCTTATCCCAGGTGGTTCGCCAAGTGTATTTGCCAACAGTCAGACAGACGTTTCAATGCGAGTCAATTATGGCACGGGGCGTAATTAATTTCTAGACTCCTACTAAGTTGATTGTGCTGGATGAGAAGGGGACTGAAGACGCGAAAGTCCATTGATGAAACTTCATTAAATGAGTCTCTTAACTAGTAGATACGTACTTCATAACTCTGAATTAGTCATAATATTTTCCGAATATTTATGTACGCAAAGTATGTGAACCATTATAGATTTTCAAAAATATTTTTGAGAAAAAAAAGACAAAGAAAAAAAAGGAATATTTCTTCCACGACGAACGCCATAATGATGAGATTATTAAATTGTTTCAGTTAGAAGAATTGGGAACATACTTCAAAATACGAAATTTATACTCAAAGATTTGGATTTTTTTTCTAGATATTTCTATTTATTCATCCTCATAAACATTTGAAAATAAATCATCTCGCAATTATATATTAATTAATTAGGCATACTAATAAGGACGTGATTTTCAAATTAAAACAATTGATTTTACCTAATTTGAATAAGTGTATCAAGTTATATGATTAAAATTGAATTATAATTGGGAACGATCAATGCTTAATTTCTTATACGGGTTTTTGATGATAAAGGATTCACGTGATAAATGCAAAAATCACATGTTTAAAGTATCACGATATTGTATAGCTACAAGGAAGCTCCCATCATGTATGCGTCAAGTGATTGTATGATTGCTTTAATGATTAAACTAATTGTTCGTATTGATAAAGGCAATTCTTGAACTGGAATAATATTAAAAATAAATTAAATTAAATTTATACTTACCCGATGGATTGTGGCTTTCCTTCTGGCGACGGTTCGCTCTCAAAGAGAGATCAGTCTGTAAAATTAAGAATAAATATAATAATTGAATTTAAAAACAAGTTGAGGTAAATTAACAAGTAAACAATTGAATAAATAAATTATTTACAAAAAGATGGTTTTCTCTAAGCCAATAAAATAAATTATTAATGAAGGAATTTTAAGTTCATCGAGTAATCACTGAAATAAAAATTACTAATAACACCATCAATTTATATTAAGTTTATTGTTTAAATATAAAAGTTTTGGACTGTGCAAGGTAAGTACGTGCTTCAACTTGGTTGGTCATTCAGTTTAATTTATATTTTTAGTTTTAAATAATGCATTTATCTTCTTTTAAATTTTATGTTTTTCGTATATATTTTCTAATATACTTTTATTAATCTTGATATACTTTTTAATTATTATTATTTAAAAATTTTGAAGTCCGGTTTAGTAATTTTTTTGCCCTAAAGACAAAGTAACTAAAATTATATTAAAATATGTGAAATCTTTATTACCACTTAGAATTTATTCAAGCAAGAGAATTCGAGGCGAGGATGGTTGGACACAAAGATATATATATATATATATATATATATATATATATATATATATATTATTTTGACAATATATATATTATTTTGACAAAATGCAGATACATAATGTTTCAATTATAACTTCATAAAACTCAACTTTCAATTTGGCGTGTCCGCTTCCCCGGACTATTTCAAACCGCTTTAGAAATATGTGAAAATGGAAGCGTTCTAGGTCAAAGGGATCGAAAGCTTTATTCTATCTAAAACCAGAGGGTAAGCGGCCTTTTAGGGACTTGAAAAAAATAATAAAACCATTTGAAATCATGTAAATTGACTTATCCCACGAGAAACTTTTTTTTTTCAATATATTAATTTTTTTTTTTATGAATTCCGACTGAAAGAGTAAAAAAAAAAAAATACATTTAACTTTAAATAACTTAAGCAGAGAGGAATCATTTCTCGATAAACACAGTAGAATTAAAAAATACTTGGAATTATACCAAAGGTAACTTTAGACTTTTTCACTTTCAGAATATTCGTCTTCCAGAACCAAAGGTTAAAATTATTGAAAAGTTAAAGCTAAATTTATTTTGATTGGCATTTCAATTAATAAAGCTTTTAAACGTGGAATAGCAAATAAATCAGTTTACTTTTTAAATAAATCTCAATATTTATACTTTTAGAAATGATCCTTGTCACTTTTTTTGTTTATTATATAATTATAATTGTTCAATACTTATTTAAGACGATTGAGTGAATTGTTTTAATTTGTTTGTGAAATTTTAGTATATTAATGAATACTACGCTAAATTAGAGGAAAATAATAATCTATAGTAATAAGTAAAAATATTTATTAGCACAATTACATATTTCATTATATATTTGTAAACAGAGCAGGGGTATCCGAACAGTCTCAGTCGCTTGTAATAGGTAGTTACGACGCAAAGTTAAGTCAACAACGTGTTAAACGTGTTAGATTAAGTACTTGGATGGGTGACCGTCCATCCGGCAAAGCCACGTTGCTCAAGATTATTCTCCCCTTCCCGGGCACGTGAGGCCTGTCAACTTACAGAACATCACATTTTTTTTTTAACACAAACCACTTCTTCTTTTAAGCTATAGTTATTGTCCGTGGTACAGACCCCGTTTTATCGAATTGTTAACAGCCGTCTGAAACTTCGTAAATAGTTTCATCTCATAGTAACTTACAACTATTTTATTTACGAAAACTCTTGGAATTGGGGCGTTTTCAATCTAGAGGAGGCAAACTTTGTCTTTTTAATTAGGTATTAAAAACTCGTAAATACTCATTTGTTTTCTACTTGGATCGTAAGATAATTTAATCACAAAATAGAGAAAAAATGTGGTCTTCAGAAACATTGGTGCCGTTTGTCCTATATAACCTCGTTATTTTGACAATTCGGAGGTGTAGGTCACGCCAAACGCCTCAATATTTTTGAAGGCCACTTTTTTTCGATTTTGTGATAACATTATCTTTTCATTCAGATGGAAAGCAAATGGCAATTGAAAGGCAGTTGAAACGCAGTGTTTCAACTGCCTCCCGCAGTGCCACATTCTACGCCCTGAAGACGACCTGCAAAGTGGGTCGAAACGTCGGAAAAATTAAAATAATTTATATATTTTAATTTTTTTATTTATTTGACCGCACCCTCGACTAACTCCTTCTCATTTTATATCAACGGTCAACCATCTCTACATCATAAAAAGTTATAATTGTAATTTTCATAGTACTTCATTAATTTTTTTATTTATTATTTAACTAGCTTTACCCGGCCACGCGCTACTGTGGCTTAGCCTGGCAAAATGAAAAAGAAAGAAAATAGAAAGCACATATGAGTAGATTAGTAGTCAAAGGACATCGGTCATTTTTAAAACGTTGGAAACAAATTTGTCTGTAAAATGGCTTCAATTTAAACTAATTCTAATGATTTTTTTTTAACATTTTCAAATTGAACATTCATAATCATCTAAGTGAATACGCCATCATTCATAATCAACAGAAGCAGTATGAGTTGAACTTAAAAAGCTAAATAAAAAACTTATAATAGTATTGACCTACATAAGGAGAATCAAATAACTTCTTCAAATGATAATTTCAATTATTGTAGTAATTATAAAATTTTGATTAATCGATAAAAACAAAAACAAAAAAAATGCTTGCCTACCTTCGGTAGTGAGGAAGCAAAAGGAAACGGCCTTTTCTGAAGAGAAAGCAGTAAATGTTTAAAACTCTATAACTCTGCAACGAACCGTCCGATTTCAATGATTTTTTTTTTATTTTGTCAGCAACTCAGGAATCTTTCAAATAAATATGGGTATTATCAATCGAAAATTGTGTACTTTTTTATTTAGTTAACGACAAATACAATAATGAATTCATCGTACAATTTTTCAGCTTGTTTTCGGAAAAGTATGTTATACACATAAATTAAGAGGGTTTCAAGGAGAAGACTTTAGCCAAGTTTCGTTAAAATCGGTAAAGCTATTTTGACGCTACAGTTTATAGCGACACATTTTTTTGCGGCTTTGAACAGAAAAACATTTACATTTTTTTTTTTACCTATATAAAATTATCGTAAGACAGAAATACTATTCCAGAAACCTTCCCAGGAGTGTACGGAACAACTTCCTAAAGTTTCATGGCGATCGGATGAATGGTTTAGTAATGCACAAAGGACAAACAGACGGACAGACAGACATACATTCATTTTTATATATATAGATTTAAAATAATCTAGAATATACTGTTCATGTCTTTGATTTGATATTTATTCACGTTGTTTATTTCCGATCAATGATTCTGTATATGGTTTACATTTTTTTCCCTTTTTACCATACCTGATTAAATATTTTAAAATAAAATAAGCAATTTTATTTATTTATTTCTGATAAGATGATTTTTTATTTGTTTTTTATTTAATCATAGAGGATCATTAGCGCAAGGTCTCGGGTTCGAATCATGATCGATAGCAGGTAATTATTCTGTTTTATCAGCCCGTGGATATACTTTGTGGTCAGGAAACCCTCCTGGTGCACGTGCAGCCTCGTGCACTATAAAGTGGATACTCTTAATTAAATAATTAATTAACGATAATTAACGATCTCGGTCCGATCACCTCCCTGCACAACTGTTAAACATCAAACAGTAATTTCTAAAGAAGTACTGAACTCAAGAAGCTGCGTGGGTTGCATTGGTACATGCGATTATTTTTTTTTATGATTAAAAAAGTAATCTCTTCTTGTTTCTGTACACATGTATTATTTTCATCGTAATTTGTCCCAGAGTTAAATTGTTTTTCTATTCCACTAAATTGTCAAAAAAAAAAAAATCTAAAATGTCGAGATCTTTTAACCTTAACCAAATTCGCAGGTATCCGATTAACTATTTAATAATACTGTATAATTCAGGCGGCAATTAAAGCTGGGCTCAACGAAGAGTTGACTGTGGTAATAGAATTAATTAATTAAAGTTGTGAGGGGGTTACCTGAGTGTGTTTACCTACTCCTCAAAGGATCCCCTGAATATCTGAATATTTATCCTGTTCCTCCGCGTCTCCTATCCTGTCTTTAATCCTGTCCTATCTTGAATTAGTGTTCATGCTATCCCTTAATCTTACCTCATCTTCTTCATGATTTTTCTGTATTAAAATAACTATTAACATGATTTACAAGTGTTACTGGATTTATTATAACTTCCACGAGGTGAATCGAACGTTTTTTTATAAGATAGTTTTCCGGCAAATAAGTGGATTTATAACTATTAGTCTTTCAGATATATGATAAATTTTACATCCTTTTCTCCATTAACGTCCACATCATTACCGACTCAGAATACTTTTATGATGCTCTAATGCTCTTGTAGAAGATATATTCGTAGATATGTATAGAGCTGATGGAAAAGTTGTCATGGGGGTTTTAATGCACGAACCGAAAAAGAATCCAAATTTCGGCCTAATCTTCTAAGGCACAGGCTAATCTATAGAGAAGGTAATGTCTGGGGTGTCTGTAGTCGAAATCAAACTTTTTGCTTATAAAAAAATTCTAATCTTTGATCAATCCATTTGCTTTTTCTCCTTCCTCTCTCTTGCTTAATATTGAAGCATTCATTGTTGTTTAGATACTTCCAAATGGATTTCTCTGAGCTGCATGCTTCACCCATTTTAACCTCTTGGCCTTCCTATATTGAAATCTTGATTGACTGGTATAAGCAGCTCTTTATTGGACATTCTCCTCCATCTGTTAGTAATCTAATCTCAGATCGCTTCGTAGTACTGATTTTTGGTAGAATAATTTCTTGCATCTTCTTCCATTTATTCGTTCTTCAAATTCTTATTAATTTTCTTTGACGTGGTTTATGATGATTAACCTCCACTAATTCCTTTCACCCATATACGGAATCTTCAAAGTAAGGGTAAGTTGTCTTTGATTACCAGCCGAGTGAAATCGTCCAAGTAAACATTTTTTTTTTGTCATTTCAGACCTTGCAGATCTTTGTCGTCTTAACAGGTCTACTCCATCTCTGCCTGTCTTGGGCTATTTCTTTCCATTTATCTGCATGCAGCTCTATTACATCTTTGTTGATTCTAACTACCCATCTGCTTTTTGGCCCACCACGTGATCTTTTGTCTTCTTTTGAGGCATCCATTGTTACGTAGAGGCTTCCAGATGGATTACTCCGAGCTACATGCCCAGCCCATCTTAATCCGTTCATTCATATCATGTGATTGGCTAGTTTCTGTAAGTAGTTCTTTATTGGTTTTCTCCTCCATATGTTATTTGATCCCAGATCGCTTCGGTTATCGTGAGGTGGATTTTCCTCTCATATTTTTCAACATTTTTTTTTCTTGGGTGCTGGTTAGTATCCAGGTCTCACAGCTATGTATTAGAAATGGCTTTGTAAAAGCATTGTGCACTCGTAGTTTGAGATTTTTCGGGGTTTCAATAACTTTGAGAGGAATAAGAAACATCTGTTTGCGCTAGTTATATGCTGGTCTAATCCTACCAGAAACTATTAAATTAAATAAAATTTCTGTATCAACACATACAGTAAACAGATGTCTAAAAGCTTCACAAGCGTTTACTCAAACACTATTTGATTTCTCTTGAAAAAAACCGACAGTAGTTCAAAATGACACACACAAGAAACAAACACCACAGTGAAACAACCAATTTAGACATTTGTGTTTTCCATTGTTGTAATATGTATAAAATATTGAGAAAATTGTAGACCATGGAGATCTTTTGCCGCCTTGACATACCTAATCCATCTCTTCCGATCTTGGGTTATTTCTTTCCATTTATCTGCACGCAGCTCTGTTGCATCTTCAATGATTCTATCTATCCATCTGTTTTCTGGCCTTCCGCGTGGTCTTTTGCCTTCTATTGAGACATTCAATGTTATGTAGAGGACATAAACCTCCGTGCCTTCATATCATGAGATACTGATTGACTGCTTTCAATAAACAGCACTTTATCTTTCTTCCCAGGTTGTTAGTAATCTGATCCCCAGATAGCTCCGGTTATCGTACGGAGAATTTTTCATTATATATCTCTAGGGCGATGCCCAGTTCTCACAACTGTATATTAGAACTGGCTTTATCATAACATTGTAAACCCTTAATTTTATCTGTTTTTTTACTGAAGGAAGTTAGTCGACTGTTCTACATATCAAGGATGATAAATATTCAGGACGCAGTCATTATAAAGTTTTTATTAGTAGCGACGTTTCCACCCAAACATGTAGGTCTTCATCAGGGCGTGTTTTTCAGTCATATGCAGTGCTCGAAACACGCCCTGATGATGACATACATTTAAATGACTGCTTACTGAATATTTATCTGTTTTTGTTTGAATTGTATTTATCGCTCAGATTACCTCATTTCTTGCATTTCGAATACAAAAAATATTCACAATAAACTAAATAAAATGAGAGTAGGATGCAGCAGTTTGGAACCGACTAGGATTGACCCGGAGGGTTAGGGCGTGGGTTGGAAGATAACATTAACTTTGGTCTTGTCAATTTGCGTTTCGCCGAAGTTCTCTTGAGGCAAACGAACAGGGACTCTACTTGGGATCTTACGGGCATCCAAGCAATCCGATTCGATAAGTATTTTAACACTCATGAAAATAGAAACTTTAATAAAAAATCAAATATTGGCTTGAGGAAGATTTATTATTATTATTATTAACCAAACAAAAGTGTAGAACATTAAATTTGCAATCTGCAAATTTCTTTGCAGTGAGCAGATTTTTTGGGAGCTTTACAGGTTCCCATCACGTCCGGGATATAAATCAAATCAGCAGGTCTCTTGGCCAACGCCTACGTAATCGTCGTAGCGGGCTGTACGGGTTTCTTGTACGTTGAAGGATTTCTTTCAGAGGATTAATGTTGTACGTCAGTCTTTGGTGAAAGTTATTGTAGTTTTCTTTTGCAGTGTCTAAAATTGTAGGTACGTTTAAGTATTTAATTAGAGTATCTTTTGCGACATAAAACTATCCTTCGCAACACTTTTGACTGGAAGGACTGAATCTTTTTAATGCTGGAAGTTTTAGCAGAACCCCACAGTTCTATGCCATATGTCCAAATAGGTTTAATTAAAACTTTACAAAGGGTTTAATTTGCTAGTTAAAAATAATTTTGAACGTCTGTCAAGTAATCTGGATAAAATACCGTATCGTCAGTTCAATTCTATTCTTTTTGTCTAAATGAGTCCTCCAAGTAAGTCTTTTGTCAAGGTAAAAATCTAAATACCTAATTAGATCTGGTGTTGGGATTTTAATGTTATTAAAATATATTTCAGGGGGATGTTTATGGTTAAGAGTGAATGAACTACATGCATACTTTTTTTTCATTCATCTTATTTTTCCACCTTGTGGACCAATCTGTAATATCTTTCAGATGGTATTGAAAACATAGAACACTTCAATGGTATATTATGTTTTTGTTGAAAAAACAATATTTTAGTTAACAATATTTTGAATAACGTATATATATATATTAGTACTATATATACCCATAACGCCTAATTTAAAAAATGAAATAAAAATAAAGAGAAGATAAAATAAAACAAGCATTAAAACTAAAATTGGAATTACAGTCCATTCTCCCCCACGCCCGTTTAATTTAACTTTACTGTGGTTTCAGTAACCTACGGACGCCTCGTAAACTCACTGACACAACTCGTGCAAAATTTAGCTTTCCTAACTTTTATCTATGTTGTTAACTTAAAATTATAGCGCAACTTGCTTGTAAATATTAAAGGTAACGCTGATTACACTTTTTTTTTTTCTTTTCCTCTTTTTTTTAATTTAAATTTTAGAGGATATGTAATTAATAATACACCGAGTTTTTTTTAAAGCAATAATGGGTTTTAATATAAAATAGTTAAATAGTAACAATAAAAAATTTTATGTGGGACAGAAAAAACAAAATATAAATAGAAGTGTACAAATAATTTATTTAAATAGATAAAATAATATATATAATATATATATATATATATATATATATTATTTTTGTTTAAACATATTTATTGAAAGATATGATTCCGAAGATAATATTTCCTAAGTACGTTCCTCTACTAAATCATCAACAACCATCGTCCTTCTTACGCCTGCAACCTTCTCCAGTTCAAATCCTCAGTCCATTCCTTGTCCAAAAGATCTCGATCTTCTAACCTTTACATGCCTTCTCACAGATCTGCTTCATTCCAAAACTCCTTTATTGCTCGCTCTGTCAATTTCTGGAATTACCTTCCTATCAAAATTCGACATTTCCCTTCCATATCCACATTCTAAACCCTCCTATTCCAATTCCTATCTCAAAAACAGTCAGATAGTAGTTAACCATTCGACAACATATATTTGTTTCATGCCATTCATTGTCAAATTTCAGTGCTAAATGATAATGTATTTATATATTAATCAGGCACTTTATATTGTCAGATTCAGCTTTCTGTTTTCAACAGAAACACAAAGCTTATTTTAATAAAGTATTTAATGTATTTTTATTTTTTAATTTCTTTATTGTTTTCTTAAAAGTGTATACTGGTCTATCAGTGCAAATAGCATTAAGTGTCTTGTCATAGTGTTAATTGTTTTGTATATAGTTTCGTTTGTTTTGTATATAGAATGTTTACCTTATATTTTCTTTACATTATTACTTTTTTTCGATTGATTTTATTTTGGTCAGATGTAATCTTTTGATTTTGTTCTATTTTGTTATTCTCAAAGGACTGTGTCCCAGAATAAAGTTATTTTCTATCTATCTATCCAAAGATATTACAATCTGTCACAATTAAGGACATTTATAATAGTGTTCAAAGAGCACATTCACACTCCATACAAAATAAATAAAAATTAATAATACAGAAAATAATAACAATAAAAGTAAATGTATATAAACTACACTAAACAAAAAGAAACTAAGCCAATGAAGATAACTACTCTAATACATACATGCTTCATACATACAATATGTATATATAAAAAAAAAAAAGCATTCACTCAAGACCTCCAAACCAAGCCTTTCTTCCCAATCGTGGAAGGAAAGACAGGACTATACAGATCCCAGCACCCTCACTCAGCCGCACCACTGGTATAAATAGTTATTATAATAATATTTTTTTCTTTGTCATTACAATTATATTTATTGTCAAAATGTTTTTACTTTCTTTTGTTTTTACCTTTATATTGTCACTGAAGATATTGTGTATATTCGTAAATTTTTACTATCGTAGTTTTTGACTAAATACTTGGTTTTTGTTCATAATCATCATAAATAATAATTATGAACAAAATCTAAATATCTAGCCAAAAACTACATTAATTAAAATTAACCAATATACACAATATCTTCAGTGACCATATATTGGTATAAACATTTTGACAATGACAAAGAAAATAAATAATTAAAAACAAAACATTTGTTCGGAAATTGGTTCTTAAAATTAAAAATGAAACTTTTCCACTTTCGAACAGTTGACCAACATATAACGACCCTTTATCAACGATTTTACACAAATTTAAATGGACATAATAACAGACTAATAAGAGACATGGCCACAGCTGACATACCCCAGAACATGAGGAGGAGACTAAAAAGGCGTTGGATGAGAGATCACCTTCCTTAAACAACCTAAGTAATTTTAACAAGTTAGAGAAGAGGTACTGCTGAGTACTTTCCTTCCTCATGCCTGTCATGTCATTATTTCATGTATCGCCATCATATTTGTTGATTGTCAACAATAAGTTGACAGGCGCAAATACATTTTTACAGACAAAAAAAAAAATAAACAATATTAAAAAGCATTCGCCTAAATAAAAATTCGATTCATAAAATTTATTTCATAATTATACAGCGTAAAGAAAAGAAATTGGTAAATAAGGTATTTGAATGAGGAAAAAAAGAAGAGACATGGCGAATATCAGATGACGGTAAATTATAGAAGACAGTGAAGGGAGCAAGAACTAAACGTTTGAAGGTTTTAGTTCAGTGAAAAGGGGTATAAAGGTCAGAAACACGAGTTAAGTCAACTATACCATTTCTAATATTCCGCAGCCTACTCTCGAATCCTCGTATCCTCAACCTACTTAATGTTATCGTACATCTTTTAATAGCTAGATTGAATAATTAAATCTACTAAGTAATTTTAATTAAGTGGTAATCAGTTACAGTCTATATTTTTAGTTATAAGTTTAAAAACTTTGAGGGAAACAATTTAAATTAATCTTTTTTTTTTTTAATAAGTTCAAAATACAGTAAGTATGTTTTAGCCATAGCACATTGAGTTTAAAATAAAAATTTTCACCTCTCTCCCTCCCTCCTAAAAAAAAAAATGATTTTTTTTTTTAGATGTTTACATTTAAAGAAGAATTTTATAAATTGTCAAAGAATCCTGAAAAAAAATCTTATTTCTTGATGTTTAGGGAAATCGTGATAAATTAAAAATAAAATAAAATAAAAATGTATATTTGTTGTTAATGGTTTAAATATATATATGGATTGTTTTGAGTTTGCTTCTAAGGCTCTTACGAGGTACAACAATATTGTTATTGGATTTCATAAACAATGGCTTATTATTCTAAAAAAAAATAAATTACAATGGGGGGATTATATTTTGTTTTGTTTTTATACGCCCTTGCATCGGGGCCGCCTAGTATATTCACTTTAATGTTTATGCTATCAGCTGACTAGGGTAATGAAGGATTTACATAGGAACAGAATTGTTTATTTTTAATTTTCTTCTGAAAAAAAGTAAAATAAAAAAAAAATAAAAGTATAAGAGCTTCGATACCTTCTTCACTTTAACAGACTTACAAAATATTCTCTTTCCGAACAAGGAAAGGATTAACTTTGCATATTTTTTTTTTATTATATTAATATTTTTATATTCTAAGAACACTTATTAATATTTAAAACAAACTTTAAAAAATGATATGATCGTATCTGATGAGATATCAAATTTAGGAGAACTATTAATAAGATATATATATATATATATATATATATATATATATATATATATATATATATATATATATATATATATATATATTTATATATTAAAAAAAAGTTTAAGCAGAATTTTAACGAATATTAACTAAGCATTAAGTATTTTGAGATTAACTTCGAAAATCATCTAAGATTTAAAAATTTAAAATCTCAGTTACTATCCGTACCAATCATAGGCAGATCACCTCTTTTCCCCACACGTAACTATTATAGACATTGAACAATTTTTAATAAATATAAAATCAGTTATACTATTCTGATTACTATCCGGATGTAGTACTATATTTATTTTTTATTTTTTATTTATTTATTTATAGTAAAAATTTATCCAACCCTTTATTTTAAGAAAATTATATTCAAGAATTTTTTATAGCTATGAAGCATATTTTTTAAATTACAAAACTAGTTATTTTCCGTGGTTTGACCCTGCAAAAAGTTGTATCATACAGCACAATTCACATTTTAGTAATTCAATTACATCCGAAATTAAGGTAAAGATAAAAAAGATTCAACCATAAAAAAATATAATAAATATGAGACAGTTTTTACGAGACCGATATATCTTAACTTAGATTACATAGTAATTGATTGATTTAGCATAAAAGATATTTTTAATAATTCCTGCATTGCTGCTTTGTTGACTCCAATATACCAAAAAACTTGTCTCTACGATTTATTCATTGCGACTGCAAACAATATTTGCTGGAAAATGTCCAATCGTAATTCACTAAATTTCTCCTGACTTATTGTACCTGATAAGTCAGTTGGGTCAAATATTTGTATTATTATTTCTTTGATGTAAAATATTATTAATACTTAAAGTATAGTCGATTATTATATGCAGTCATGCAACCATTCTTTGGGATGGATGTCAAAGAATTCTTGGCAATTTCAACTTCCCCAAAATTACCAACTTTTTTCCTTGAAGCAAATGGGCCAAGGAACTAAGTAAGTAGTGGTCCGATTGTACGAGATCTGGATTATATAGTAGATGAGGCGGCTTCTCTTTTTCACCTTCCTCATGGAGAGTTGATGGCTAAAAGAATCTTTCGATACACTCCCTGGTAAGTATGCGATTACTCGTGGGCGGATTTGACTCAACAGCTTCCTGTAGAACCTCATCAATATCCTTAAATGGTTGCCCGGAGCTCTTCAAACCAACACCGCGCAGTGTGATGGTCAAGAACACCTTTCTCTTCTTATCTAATAATTTCAAATGTTGCTTCAGCGGCTGAGAAGTAATGACTTAAAGTACAAGAACACTGTCATGTTTCTTCTTTGAAAAAAAATAACTAAATGAGGTTTTTTTTTAAGAAGCCGAATGGTATTAAACAAGTTTAGAGAATGTTCTGAAGAGATTAATAAGTATTAAATATAATTAAAATATTTACAGTCCTTTGAATTTTTTAATTCGATAAAGCGGTCACTTTTTTTTTTTTTTATACACCCTATTATATTGTTTATATGTACGAAACGTTAGAATTACATATTTCTCGTTGGAAGATACTTGGAATAAATAATATTTTCATGATATTCTCTATAGCCTTCGTGTTAGATATTTATTTCGCTCCCAACGATAGCCTATTTTTTTCTGCGAATATCTTCGGGCATGATCTCCATCCAGTGTCCAGTTTATTTATACAAGTAGATATTCGTTGCCGATAACGAACTCATCATTATTATGGGAGAACCATTACAGCCAATCGAAACCTTTTTCTGAACATGCGATGGCCGTCCTTGTTCGTTTACATTTACTGCCAATATCAAGATATCCTATCTTATGCTCTCTGAACCATTGCTATCCTATCCATATATTAGGACCATGATAATACCCCATAGGCTTCTAAACATATTTGTTCATAAAATAATAAAAGGTTAAAGTTTATATGGCAGTTAATGATATAATTTAGAGATAAATCGCTTGATGGTTATTTTACTTCCACACTGTCGAAGGTTGAAAGGCTTTGTATTAATGTAATGAAGTAAAAAAAAAAATTTGTCCCTAGATGCAAGAATCCTCACCGCTTTTTACGTTAGGACATAAAGGAACAACAATTTCGGTTATGTTTATATTTACTGGTACTGGTACTGGTGGGGGGACTAGTCTGGAAAGTGGACCTATAGTGGTCCTTTTTGCCAACCTCCGACGGCTACCTTGAGGTTGCAGCTTCATACTTACCAGTGTCGTAATGTCACGATCCATTTTTTAGAGTCTCCGAGAAATGAAAATTAACCGACCCAGGTGAGAATCGAACCCACAACGTTCTTGACCAGGCACTCTGAGACCCACGCCCCAACGTGCTCGGCCATCACGTCCTGTGTTTATATTTAAGTGTAGTGAAATCCAAAAAGACCATCTCATTACTTTCTTTTCAAGCAACCATAGTATAGTACTATCATGTTTGAAAACGGCGCTTCAATTGGAAATATATTATTTTTATTCTTTCTAATGCCAAAGTCGTTGGTCATTCGGCCATCCGACATCTTGCTGCCCAGTATAATTTAGTTTTTTAATATATATATATATATATATATATATATATATATATATATATATATATATATATATATATATATATATATATATATATATATATTTAAGAATGTTTTTTCTCTTATGTCCATCAAGGCAGGACACGTGTCTAGATGATCTGCATCCATTCTTCCTTTATGACAGAAGTTACATCTAGGATCCTCAGCCAGGCCTATCTTGGAAATTAGAAATTAGGAAACAATAGGTTTTTGTTTTCGTAGAACCTTTAGTGATGTTATTTCCATAAAGGACTTTGTTAGATTTGATCTGATATGGATGTTGATATATTTTATAATAACCAATAGCCCTCTGAAGAGACTGAGCGTTGGAATTCATTAAAATAAAAAAACAAAACAATTACTCTCAGAAAAATAAAATTTAAGAGGAAATCGCATTAAAAAAAACTAAAAAAAAAAGTATTAAAACAAAGTTAATTTGTTTCAAGTAGGCAGAGCAAATGGGGGCCATTTATCTTCCTAGTAGATGTGCCCGTTTAGAAAATGCTCGAGCAAAAGAAACATGTGCATTGGAGGGGAAATTTCATGTTAATGTTTTTACCTTCTTTGAAGGCATTTAATGAACAAGCGGTAAAAATGATCTTTGTTTATGTTAATGTTATGGTTATATAATGTTATTATAAACAGATTAAAAACCAAAAATTATATTTCGTATTACACATTATCTCATATGTTACTTATTAGTCAAAAACATTACTTTACATAAAGACTTTGAAATGCCAACGGTCAACGACCTCGTACTGCCAAACTACGAAAGATTTCATAATAGCTTACATGTACATACTAATACACGTATGCTAAGTATGGCTAGAATAAAAGTACACGAAAACACACTTAGCACACCCAAAAGGGATTTCCTCGCTAAGAAATACTTAAAAATCAGGACAGAAAGGGATACCGCTGGGCACTCCTTTGCCTCAAGCCGATCAAGCAATTACCAGCATTGTTCTCCACATCGGACTCGATGATTCTCAGTACTTCTGACAGGTGTTGGTGAACAAATGGAGCTAAAAAAAAGAGTATATATATGTATGGCGCTATTGACCTTTGTAAATATTGAGCCTTACGATATGGTTTTCTTACAGACGAATGTTGCTTTCGATAGTGTGGAGATATTTTGGAGGACTCGCCGAACCTCACGTTAATACCTGCCATGGTTTCCATGATGCAGCGCCATATTACCTGTATTACGTTTTGGGCCAATCTGACAGTCTCATTTCAACGACTCATCCGATTTCAAGGACAGTTAAAAATCGGTCTGGACCCACGGAGTATGACCGCACAGTGGCAGTAGCTTCACGAGGACAAATATTTCGTTATCTGAAACTGACCATTCGTCAGCCAAAACTTCTGTGGGGCTATTGTTATCTTGGAAAACCACATCTCTCCTACACCAAGTTGGTGTATGTTGTCTCCTAGAGACTGGCGGGGCTCACTATGGTGTAGGATTTGCTGGTTACATAGAACGGTTACATGCATCAACTAACTTTTTTCTTTCCCCACCGTTCCATTCCGTAGGCCCATATCGGTTTTAGGATTGTCTTGTAGGTCAGTAAATTATTGTCAATTGAAAGTTGGGATTATCTACTCAGTAATCTATATTGCTGGTCATATCGTTGGTTGAGTATCTTAGGTAATTTAAAAAAAGGTTTACAAAAGTTACTAACACTTAGCGCCTTGATACAATGGCGTTCTACAATAATTTTTGGATTACATATTTCAACCAAGTGTAGGATCTAAGTTTTTTTCTGATTTATTTTTATATTATTATATCTAAATATTTACAACTGTATAAAAAAAAATACATATAGTAAATTTAAACATATGGATATAATGACGTGAAAACAGTTGCTGAATAACTACCCAATGGTGGCACTCTAATTATATGTCAACATTAGGAGATCACGGGGCCATCTTCTTTTCAGACGCTTCGGAGGATTATCAGGAATTGAAGAGCAAGGTTAGAAACGAGAGGGTTGGAATGATTCTGAAGTTTATTAAAGAAAGATAGGTATCTGGATTTGGCCAGATCTGAAACATAAGAAACATTAAGGTCATTATGGATGGTTTTATTTGTAACACAGTAGAGAGCATTGAAGATTTTACGAAGGATTTTACATTTTAAGGATTGGATGCGAGGATGGTTTAGTGGATCCCTATAGCTCAACTCCTGAGTCCAAATAGTCCTTATTGTAGTCATGTATATGAGTATTTTGTAATTAATTGGAAGGTTAGAGCGTTTGTCTAAAGTCTAGTAAGTGCTGAAATAATCGGAAACGTCGAGCGGTTTCTTGTCGTTTCAGTCTGGTATGATCTGAATTTTAATGTTGGAATTTAGGTTACTGGGAATTTTAACGCCGCATAGGCTTATTTGTTAATTTTTGTATTATTATTTTCTCTCACATTTATCCCTTTTCAAGGATAACAATAAAATGTTTATTTATTTTTTTTTTTTGTAAAAGTTTGAGGAGCAATTGTTCCTAAAATGTATTTAGGTTTGTATTGTTTATATATTTGGGCTTATTAATCGATGTGTTATCGCGTTGTATATACCCACCGACCCGGCCGTAATACCCTATCTTGGGGATTAAGACAACAAAATACGGACGAAGCAGTCTGGAAGTAGCCTTTGTCGAGATATTAGTAGACGACTACCCCCACCATTCCAGACTCACTTCACCGCATCTTCACATCACCTGCGCCATTTAAAGATCCCAGCTGTTTCATCGCGAGTCATCGATCAGAACATCGATATGCATATCGATCCCCCCATCATCGACTGCTTTGACAGCTGAACTTCAGGTAACTAACCTCTTTGGAAATATAACCTCCAATTTGGGATATTTTCGTTCACTTCTCTCACCATTACCACAGACATTTTTCTCTCTTGGTTTATTTATAGTTTTCCGAAGTGGATTTTACTATATACTTTTTCATAATGTTTAATTGTTTTATTTTAACTGAACATTATGTTTTATGTTTTCTTTTATTTCAGTGAAATTGAATAATTTTATTTCTTCACATTTGTTTGTTTTGAATTTTGCATATATTTTTTATCTCTACTTGTATATAAATGTATATCTCCTTTTTTTTTATCTCAATAAATTGTAAACGATCAAAAGGGGTAATTTTATTTTACTTTTTTTTTTTGACTTATGGAAATATTTCTATTTTTTAATATTTTCTGGTGCATACACATTTTTTATGTTTTACAGATCTCATTTTATTTACTCCTTTTTTTCCTTTTTTCCCAACGTTTTTAATTTCACTCGAATTTTCCCCACCATTGAGGAAACGCACCGGGGAAAGATCTGTACTTCGATTTTGAAGTAACCCTGACCCCGACAGGGAATACAATTTAAAAAATATATATATTTATTTATACAATTATACTTCTTATGTTCGCCTAATCACAGGTATTTAAACATTTATTTTCATCGTGTCTGGGTCAAAGTTGGGAACCTGAGGTAAGATAGAAGAGAATCTGCGAGAAGTGTATTGTGGGGTGTTGGAGAGCCGGAGAGAGCATAAAGGGAAGGTGGGCTATATATCACTCCAGGCTACTCCATCAATCATTAACTCGATAAAAAGGAATCAATCTTGGAAAGGCCTCCCGTTGGCCAATTAAATAGGGCGTACTCTTCATTTGTCTCATTCAAAGAGGCCGAGGATAGCTTTATCAGACCTGTTGAAAGGGAAAATTCCTGATAGATGGCCGCCCTCCCGAAGACAAAGCAACCGTCTGGTCCCAACTTGAAAGAAACTCAAAGATGGATTAGGGTTCGCTTATAGATTTTATTTTGAAAAAAAATAGAACTTCGCCGATACTCCATAACCGTTTTATGATCCAATATAATTTATTATGGCGTGTGAATTATTTTTATAGTAGTATACATCATTGCACATACATATACATTTTTAATAACTAGAAAACACGAAATCGAAGAAGAGATACAGGTTAAACTGAAGGCGAGAAATGCTTGTTATTTTTCTGAGACTAAACTACTTAGCTCGCGCCTCTTGTACCGGAACTTAAAAATTAAAATCTGTAAAACCATTATCTTACCTACAGTTCTTTATGGATGGGAAACTTGGCCGCTTACATTAAGGGATAAGCAGCGTCTTAAGGTTTATGAAAATAAAGTATTGCGTAGAATATTCGGACCGAAGAAGGATGAGTTAACCGGAGAGTTCAGACGGTTACACAACGCCGAATTGCGTGAACTGTATCCGGGTAATATAACTGAGGTAATTTCATCGCGTCGAATCGAATAGGCTTTTAAAATTGTTGGGCTTAGTAAAGAGAGAATTCCTAAAAGGTTTTAATATTTGCTGTACCGAATGGTAAACATCCGAGGGGTAGACCGAAGCGAAGGTGGGAAGATTGCATTAAAGACGATCTGAAGGTAGTGGGTTTCGAAGGCGAACGCTGGAGGTGTGTAATAAGCGATTGGTAGTGTCTGCATCGAACCTTCGGGTTCGCTAAGCCTTCATTATTATTTCATTATACATCCTTTTTATTAATGTACATACTCATACCCTTCAAAATTCTTCTTTATACCTCTGTAGCGGCCGATATAGAACATTATTTAATACATACACCTGCTATCTGGCACCGACACAGATGATTGCTCATTTTACCAATGTGTGTTGTTTTTCTTTTATATCATTGTAATTTAAAAACTGTTGTATTAATTAATAAATAAATTGTGAATACTTTTTACTTTCCTGCCGGTAGATTAAGCGAACTAGTGATGGAAATAGCTAAGGAAATGTTTTTCTTTTTTGGCTTATGCCGCCGTAATTATAGTTACTTCTCCATAAGACATTTAGAACCTCTAGGATCTCCTTTTTCTATTCAGCATTTTAAAATTGAAAAAATATTCAGTTAATCAGGTATAATCTCCATAGAAAAAAAATCACGTTTTTGCACTAGTGATGGACACCCCAAAATTCAATTGATAAAGATAAGATGACTTAAATGTCCAGCTTACTCTTAGCAAAACTGTTAGTAGGAAGGTTGAAAAACACTGACCTCAAGAGCACTATAGAAACAACAATGATAGGCATTTTAAAATTTTCTTTTGGAAACTTCGTTCATACAGTTATCAAAAGAGGGAAATTTCGTCAATCTAGAAAGAACTGGAACCTTTAAATCAACAAGGAAGTTGATTATTTTCATTTAAAACCCAGCCTTTCAATCACTGGGGCCCCTGTCCATTACTGGTGCGTTCACCATACTGGGTCAAGGAAAAAATTGAGATTTGCGGTTTTCGTTTTGCGGTTTTCAACAAATCATCACGCTTCTGAATCTAAAAAAAAAACACATATCATCCATTGGTTTTTCTGTCTGCTTGTCTGGACCAAGATTATATCGGAAACGAATGGACCGATTTTGTTGCTTCTTTTGACTACCGATTCCTGTGAACCGGCATTCTTTGCGCAAGAAGAGAAAAACAAGATTTTTACATAGACTATAGCAAAGAAAACGGCTTTTACCATTTCGATGAAACTTTTTAATAATATTTTACTTAAATTACTTTCGATTTTCTTACATACGTTAAATTCCCGAGAAAACTCAGGAAAGAAATTGTAAAAAAAAAAAAAAAAATTTGAGGCATAACTCTCAAAGTTAAAATCTAAAAACTTAAAAAAAATTACCAGATTCGATCGAGTATTAAAAACGGTGCAGCATATTTTAATTTTTACACGTTTCATTACTTTCCTATCACTACTATGTAAGGAAAGTATTGCGATCCGGAAATGGTACTTTGATCATTGTTCTCATCGGTTTCCAGGAAAATTAATCTAACTGAATTGTTTTGTTTTTTTAATGGACATATTTAGAGTTTTATTAATTTCCCTAAGTCTGTAGGAAAGTAGAGATGTGCAAATTCTATTCTGAGTACCGAGTACCAAGTATTTTACTGAAATTGATTACTATTGAGATGTCGATCACTATTTCAGTGCATCGTTTGACATCAACTGAAGGAGTAATTAAATACATTGGTACTCGAAAAAGGTCAGTACTTGGAGTAGCATTTGCTCATCTATGTTGGAAAGAATATTTTTAATTCAGTTTATTTTTGTGATCTTTCTTCATCTGGATGTCGCCCCCTAACTGAAATATTTAATACGTGAAATAATAATTGAAAAATAAAAATGTGGAAAAAAACAAAAAACTATGAAGTTACGATAATTAAGCCATCAACAGTCTACAAGATGCATGATTGTGTCGTTAAAAAGTTCAAAAGTTTTCGATGGGATAGGAAACTTAAATCCTTGAAGTTTTATAAAATCGATGGACTGACAATGAATGAATATAATAATGTTCTAAAAAGTATTGACTTTGTTATTTCTTTAAAGCTAAAATTAAACTTAAAGTTTTATCGGTGTGACATTGTTGAGAAATCATAATATATTGTAATTTCTATGAATTGGTTTATATATATATTATATATATATATATTTACAACTTTTCCTTAATCGACCTTTCGAAATTTTAAATTTAAATAAAAAAAATTATATATATATATATATATATATATATATATATATATATATATATATATATATATATATATATATATATACACAAATTAAAAATCATCAAGCATATATTAAACTGGACATGATTGGCATAGATCACAAAATTACTATCCCAGCACATACACTTATTTTTTATAAATAATAGTTATCAGCTATTTTCATTATATCAAATTTATTAAAGGGGAAGAATATTATTTGTAGGCCTCAAAATTTTTTTAAAAACTATTTATTCGAGATATTTACAACTGCATTACAATATAAATACATCAAGTAAATGTAATCATATGAAAACGCTTGTTGAGAAACTACCCACTGGTAGCACTCAAATAATATGTCTATATGAGGAGATCACGAGGCCATCTTCGTTTCGGACGCCTGGGATGGTTATCAGGAATCGAAGAGGAATCAAGATTAGAAACAAAAGGATTCGGACAGTTATGAAGTTTATTTTGGAAGGATAGGTATCTGGATCGGAAAAATACGGAACACAAGGTCTTTATGGATTATTTTATTTGTGACAGAGTAAGGAGCATTGAAGATTTTAAGATGGATTTTGGATTGTAAGAATTGGATACAAGAGGAATTTAATGGTTTAGTGGAGCCCCATAGCTGAACTCCGTAACTCCAAATAGGTATTATTATAGTCATGTATATTATTCTTTTGTAATTAATTGAAAGTTTATAGCGTTTGTCTAGTAAGCGCTGAAGTAATCGGAAACGTCGAGCAGTTTCTTGTCGTTCCAGTTTTGTATGAGGATTCCAAGTGAAACGTTTGTCTTAGATATCGGATTTATTCAATAGGGATAAGTGAGTTGTTATTAAATGATACTATAGGACAGGGAGTCATAGGTTTACGACGAAGTGCCCCAACATTAAGTTAGGTTTTTGTTAAAATACGATCGACATCTTAGGTTATTTGTCCTTTTTCAAGTAATATTTTGTTGAAAATATTGTTTGTTTTTTTAAAGTAATTTAATCTTTTTTATATAATTCTGATGTTCACCTCAGAATTTTTTTGGAGCTTTCTTCGCTTCCTAAATTTTGAAAATACTTTTATGCAGTAGGAAGTCCTCAAAGATGGTTAGCCGTACATTGGATTTAGCACATTTTTTGGCAGTACATAAATATTCCTGAGTAATCGTGTGTAGGCAAATTCTTTCTTATGATGGCTTTCTCTTCTTTTCTGCTGTTACGGTAAGAGTTCCAGGCTTTGATTTTCTTTTTAATCCGGACAGATAGTTAAATTTAAGCTTTAGGGCTTAGAGGAGTAAAATTCATTGGTCATCAACGCGTACCTATTCTCCATTTTAATAATATCAAGAATAAACTATTAAAAAAAATCAAAAGTTCTTCTGTTCATTATATCTAGAATTGGTGCCTTGAGATTTTATTTGTTATATAAATTAAGCCATTATTCACCAACATTTTATTTATTAGCTATCTTATTATTTTTTAAATTATTTGTTTATTGATGAATATTACGATCTGTCTCAATAAAGGAAATTTATAATAGAGTTCAGACAGGTGTAATTCAGTTGATATTTACAAAATCAAATAATAAATAAGGTAATTTCAAAATAATATACAACAAAATAAGAACAAAATAAAATATCATAGTGAAGGGAGAAAATATAAATAATAGTAATAATAGAATAAAAATAAATGAATAAAATAGAATTAAAATTTTCTTTAAAAAAAAGTAATAAAAATAAACATCTTAGAAGCTATTTTATTACGACAACGAATTTTCTCTGAAAAATTAACACGACACTTAATAATGGATATTTAATGGAGGACTTAATAAGACTTGAAAATGGCCCTAGTGATGGTCGAAACGTTTTCGTAATAAAATAGCTAATAAATACAATGTTGGTGAATAATGACCCAATTCATATAACATATAAAATTTAATTTTGTTCAGCAAATCATTAGCTTTAAGATAAGTTATTACAGATCTTATTTCAACTTCTGCATTATTTAAAACTATTGATAATTTTAGTACAAGTCCAAATTCGGTTAGAATTAATAAGTAATAAGGACAGTTTTGGAGACGGCTGCTTATCAGATAACAATGCGTTCGGTTGGGATGCTCTTCCTTAGTCTAGTTAAGGCAACTTTCTCTCTAAGGATGGGGCGGTTTGAAGCGAACCATGGTTTTACTGATGTTTTGATTTCCTTTAATTTATTTGGTGGGCTCTCGCTTCACATGGAATAGCCATGAGCTATTCCTTTTATAGGGGAACGCTTGTGTCGTATGATTCAATGACTTTTAACAGTCCATCATAAGACAGTTAATGTCGTAAAATGATATATGAGAAAGAACTATATTTGACGAATGTTAAGATGCCTTAAACATTCTGTTAAAGAAAAAGAAAATACTTTTATGAATATGAATAAAAAAGGTTTTGTTTCAGCCAATTTGATTGGGGAGGATCAACTGTACTTACTCGAAGGTCAATCGATGCATTAAAGCGTTATCTTTTTTCATTGAATCTCATGAAAGTATTCCGTTTTGACGGAAATTTCAACTGGAGTTACAGGAAAGGCTATACATAACGCCCTTAGATCCTAATAGTAAAGTTATGGAAATGTGGAAACCTCGGTTTTACTCCATAGACCGGTTGGAATTGGGTGATGAAGTGGATGACGATCGGAGAAACACGGGATTAATGCCGACAATAAAACCGGCAGGAGAGAGCGGGAACAAAGGAGAAGCAATAATTCCATTTGGCTCATTGTTCCAGTCGGTGGACGGGGCCATTATGAAGCGACAAATGAATCAAGCGGTGTGCAGCATGCACCAGGAATGCAGGCCGAATGTAGCCTGCCCTCCGGCGTTCTGCTCCACATCCATCACCTATTATAGTTAGTCTGTATTTAATTCTCACTGTCAGTCCGAAATATCTCTGGTTTTCAGTTATTGTGGATTATTCCAAAATTCCTATATAATGACGATAAGTAATACAATTTGCTATGCAGTCAATTTCTACCAGAGTCGAAGTTTTTTACAACTGAAACACAACGGTCGCAAATTAAAATAAAAAACTGGAACTACGTATTTCATATTTCTAGTTTTAATGATAGTTCTAATTTTAAACCTTTATTTTGACTTTAAATATTTATTTCCCAACCCATCCTGACGCTGCCATCACCACGTATGCTGATGACATATGTATCCTATCTGTTAATAATGATCCATCAACTGCATCCCAAACCCTCCAATCACATTTCACAAACCTTGAAGAATGGTGTAAAAACTAGAGAATTAAAATAAATTCCAATAAATCCCATCAAATTAACTTTACCGTCGCTAACCTATCACCTCCTGTTCTACAGTATCCTTTAACATTTTCCCACTTATCCCAGTTGAACAAATCCGTTACCTAGGACTCCATCTGGACAAACGACTCACATGGAATCCTCACACAAGACTGAAACGACAAGAAACCACCCTATGTTTCCAACCACTCCAACACTTACTAGACAACCGTTCTAACCTTTTAATCAACCACAAATGACTCATATATATTACTATAATAAGACCTATTTGGACTTAGTAAATTGAGCTTTTGGATTCCACTAAACCATCGAATTCCTCTCGTATCCAACCCAAAATCCTTCGTAAAATCCTCAATGCTTCTTACTTTGTCACAAATAAAACCATCCATAAAGACCTTAATGTTCCATATGTTTCCGATTTGGCCCAACCTATCCTTCCATAACAAACTGCAGAACCATTCGAACCCTCTCGTTTCAATCTCTGATAACCCTCCGGGGCGTCTGAAAAGAAGGTGGCCTCGTGATGTTCTTGTGTAAATTTATTATTTGAGTGCTATCAGTGGGTAGTTTCTCAACGAGAGATTTCATGTTATTATATTCCTGAGTGCACATTTACTAGTTTTATTTTTTTTTATAATACAGTTATATATATATCAATGAACAAAAAACAGGCGTATGTGGAATGAATTCTTAATAAGCCATTTTGGTTAAGAGAAAAACTGCTCTTTTGTACTTTGAACACAACAGTGACGGTACCTTTTACCCGTTTTGCCTCTCTAACACGGCGTCGCGTAAAGAGACAATTTTAAATAATAGCTCATTATAAAAGAAATGAAATGCTGAACATTAACTTTACTTACAGTATGCAGGTCCGATTTTTAGTCTCTGAGATATTTTAATCCATATGTACGACCGAACTCGTTCCCTTTTTCCATTTTCGACTCTCTCTCACTTGGCGTCAGGTTAAAATATAATTTAGAATAATAACTCATTAAAAATAAGATAAAATTCTGAACATTTGAATTTCCTTTGCTTACAGTATGAAGGACCGATTTTTAGTTTCTGAGATATTTTAATCCAAAAAACAAATCACTTCAAAAATTTACTGGTGTGCTAATAGTAGAAAAGAGCTAAAGAATCTTTGATCTTATCACCTCCTTACACAAGAAAACCAATGTCCGGTTTGTTGAGGAACGGTTTTATTTTTCATTTATTTATTATCACATATATTTTTAACTTGACTTGTAATTTAATGAATGTAATAACGCCTATTTGGACTTGTGAAGTTAAGATATGGGGTTCCACCAAAAAAATCAAATTCCTCTCGTACCCTACGCTTGCAGTACAAAGTCCTTCGTAGAATCTTCAATGCTCCTTACATTATTACACATAAAAACATCCATAATGACCTTAATGTTCCTTATGTTTCAGATTTGGCCCAAATCCAGATAGCTATCCTTCCATAATAAACATCATAACCATCCTAACTCTCTTGTTTCTAACATTGCTTCCTCTTCAATTCCTGATAAACCTCCGAGGCGTCTAAAAATAAGAAGGCCCCGTGATCTTCTGTAGACAGATTATTGCTACCTGTGGGTAGTTTCTCAAGGGTTTAATGTCATTATATCCATTGTACACATTTACTAGATGTATTTTTTTATACAGTTGTAAATATCATAATAAATTTTAAAAAAAATTGTAATATAACTTTAATTTTTAACTAAGAATGTAATTTTCGTCTAATTGTTTGAAATATATTTTTAGAAGGTAGAGTACTCCGAATTTAAAACTCTGGTTATTCCAGGAGGTTTGCTGTAAAAAAGAAATGGGTTTTCCTGGAATTTATCCAAAACGGGTATTTAGTTCTCAAGATAGGACGGAAATTAAGGCCATAGAAATGTCGGAAAGAGTTCAGATTCCTAGTTTTTGAGTCAATAACTCGTGTAAAAGGGGAATAAGTGGCTTTTACGAAGCCACCTTCCGTTCCTTTATCTGCTTAAAGTCCATTAAAAAGAAGTTTTTTTTTTCCTATGTTGGGTTCTGGGGGAATGGGGAGGGGGGGAAGAGAGCGCTCTCTCTGTTTTATTTGGGAAAGTCTAACCGCGGCCGGACACTGGCGCCCTCCCACGGAACCACTCGAAGTTTTCCCATCTAAAGTTTTAATTATAGTAGCAGTGAACTCGGCCGCCTTCCGGTCTATTAGCCAAACGGCCTGACATATCAACACCTCAGTGTCTCGGCGGTCAACAGTTGCCCAGGTTCAGTTGTAACTTTTAACCGGGAGCAATAGGAGGGGGGGGGGGAGAGCGGAGGGAAAGAAGTAGGCCGACGGGCCGCTCAAGTTGAGATAATGGAGTTGATGAATCAGATATGATCCTCAGCTGTGAAGTATTGAAGGAAATTATTCAAAAGTAGATATTATTGGCAATCTGCTTTTTTTTCCAAGTCTTATAAAGGCCATTCTTTCAGAAAGTGTCAGTCCATTTTCTAAGAATGTTGTCATTTCTCCTCAACAACTTCGTATTCAAAAGAAGTATCTCACTAATTATTTAATTTTAAAAGGCTTGTTTTAATTATATATTTTCTCTATATCAATCAGTGTGGGAACTTCAATTTTTTTTTTTCTTAAATTTTTCATCCGCGCCTGTCATGGTAGTGACAATCAGCAGATTGGTGGTCATTTAAAAAATGGCATGATAGGCATGACGAAGAATGGAACCCAGCAGCACCTCTTCCCTGGTCTGTTTACATCCTAAAATCAGGAAAGGAGATCTCTCATCCAGCTCCTTTTCAGTCACCTCCTGATGAGCATTTCAGCCGTGGCCATGTCATTGATAAGTCCATTGTAATGTCCGTGTAGTTTAGAATGAAATCGGGAGTAGAGAGTACTATGTGCTGGTCAACGGTTGGTTGTCTTAGGTCGGTATGTAAAGTCTTGTTGTTGACGTACCAGGGTGCGCAAGTTATTAGTCTTAAAATTTTTGATTGAAAGGATTGTAGTTTTTGTAAGTGAGTCTTTTTTGCTAAACCGTAAATCTGTGAGGCGTATGTCCAAATGGGTTTGAGCAGGTAAGTGTATGTATTTAGTTTTTGTCTAATTTTAAATTTTGATTTAGAAAACAGGGAGTATAATATTTTCAGTCTCTTGTTCAATGTCTTTCTTTCATTTTGCCGTGTGGGCCCCAGGTCATCCTTCTCGAACTTCAATTTCAATTTGATTTTAAAATCTATTCTATTTCCTGATCGTCTATCTTTCGTTTTTACACCACATACACTGTGGCCTCTCATACTGAAAACGAAAATCATGTACAAAACTCTTTATGTGTTCCAATACCATTGTTGTTACCTACATCTTGATTTATTCACTTGTAGAACCAATTATTTAAAAATAAATGATCAAGTGATCCAGAAAATGCCAAAGAAACCTCTTATGTATCTAAAATCAATTTATAATTTACCTTATAATGGAAATATTCATACTTTACATAGATTCTACAATAACTTAAACGGTCACACGAGCTTACTGATTCAATCGATAGCCACAACATGCCCGATAACAATGAAGACGACTCAAAAGGTAATTCATCATAATTATTCTTTATTTATTTATTTTTTTTTATTTCTTTATGACATTTACAACTGTATTACATAAATACATCAAGTACATTTGGACATAATTGATATAATGACATGAATACACTTGCTGAGTAACTACCCAATGGTAGCACTCTAATGATATGACTACATTAGGAGATCACGGGGCCATCTTCTTTTCAGACGCCTCGGAGGGTTATCAGGAATTGAAGAGGAAGCAAGGTTAGAAACGAGAGGGTTGGGATGATTCTGAAGTTTATTATGGAAGGATAGGTACTGGATTGGGCCAGATCTGAAACATAAGGAACATTAAGATCTTTATGGATAATTTTATTAGTGACAAAGTAAGGAGCATTGAGGATTTTACGAAGGATTTTGGATTGTAAGGATTGGATGCGAGAGGAATTCGATGGTTTAGTGGAGACCCATAGCTCAACTCCGTAAGTCCAAATAGGTCTTATTATAGTAAAGTATATGAGTCTTTTGTAATTAATGGGAAGTTTAGAGCGTTTGTCTAGTAAGTGCTGAAGTAATCGGAAACGTCGAGCGGTTTCTTGTCGTTTCAGTCTAGTATGAGGATTCCAAGTTAGTCGTTTGTCCAGGTGGAGTCCTAGGTATCGGATTTGCTCAACAGGGATAAGTGGAGTATTGTTAAAGGAAACTGTAGGACAGGAAGTCGTTGGTTTACGACGAAGTGCAAAAGTAATTTGGTGGGATTTATTGGAGTTTATTTTAATTCTCCAGTTTTGACACCATTCTTCTAGATTTATGATGTGTGATTAAAGCATTTGGGATGCAATTGCTGGGTCATTGTTTACTGAGGATACATGTGACATCGGCATACGTAGTGATGACAGTGGTGGGACATCTAGGGATGTCAGCTGTATAAACTGTATAGAGGAAAGGACCTAGGATACTACCTTGAGGAACACCAGCGGACCGGGAAAAAAGGGATGAATAGGCGTTATTGTGATTTACTTTAAAGTATCTATCAGTAAGGTAATAACGGATAATGAGGAAGTATGTAGGTGGTAGGAATTTTCGGAGTTTGTACAGCAGTCCTGGGTGCCAAACTCTATCAAACGCCTAAAGATAAGTAAATTAAAAAAAAAAAAAAACAGTCATACCTATATACAATGTATACAATCATTCAGGGAACCCCAAGCCAGGCTTCTCCCTCCAACTATAGAAGAAAAAAGAGGACTCCAAGAGATCCCTGCGCTACTCTCTCAACCACGTCACTTGTACTTAAGCCAGTGGAGTTTGAGCGAGAGTGCTTTAGGGGAGAATCTTGAGTGGAGAATCTAGGCATTGCAAGAACTCCAAGATATATACTACAAAAGATCTCTGCCGGCCAAAAGGCCACTGCCGCTTCAACCTTCGAGGAGGATTGTAGGGATGAATGGAACTTGATAGGAATGATAGTGCTAGGAGTTTTAGATGATTAATAAATTTCTGTTGGAATTTGGAAAAATCTTCAGGGATAAGGTCGAGGAAAAATGGGATATTAAGGTCATGATGTAGGGTTTTGTTGGTTACATAGAACGGAGCATCGACTATTGTTCGGAGGACTTTATACTGAAAGGATTGGATGCGTTTGACGTTAGTAAATTCTGCTGTCCCCCAAAGTTCAATTATAATAATTAAAAGCAAGATAGAAAGGGATGCCATTCAGCACTCCTGAATCTTACAATTATCAATACCTTACTCAGTATTCAACATCTTGATAGCCTCAGTCGGGTATTTCTGACTGGTGTTAGTAGAGAAATAAAGTTTAAATAAGCATTTGATCATTTTGTGTTTATGACAAACTTTATAATCCCAACATCTTCCTTCACTTTATCTATATTCAATAGAAATAACTGGTTTTGATTTTTCACCCGAGTTCACAACGGAATCGCCAGTAACGATCAAGCAGCCAATATAGCAAGAATGCAAGGAACAACTCCGATTTTATCAATTAATAAGTTCTTAACAAAATTAAAAATTAAAAAATAACATCAGATTTTTATATTATTCCTTTTACTATAGCAAAACATTGTTGATTTCATAAGCATTCAAATGAACATTTAAAATCTTATATTTCATGTTTCATTTAAGATGTTTTATCAGATATCACTTTTAATGTTAATCATGGGATTATGAGAAAATGCGTTGGGCATAAAATTTTCATGGTTAGGAATGGAGAGGAGAGGGGTAATAATTAATTAAGTAGCAAATTTCAAGATCCTCTTAATTGCGACTACAACCATGTTAACGGCTACCTTAATCAGCAGAAATATGAATTATTTAACGAAAACGTTAAAACGCTAATTGGGTAGCGAAAACGCTCGTTTTGAAAAGTTAATGAATCTTACAAGTTACAAATTTGTTTGCTGAAAAAAAATTAAAGATGAAATCGATGTATGTTATCGGAGCCTTCGATTACGCTTGGTGTAATTTAAAACAAAATTATATATTATCAAATAATTATCTTAAATTTTAAAGATGGAGAAAATAAATATTTTTTTTTTATTTTTAATGAGGACTGGATTAATAATGTATTTTTTACGACTATTATTGTATTATATAACTGTTTTAACATCCCTAAAAATTATTATATGTTATTATAATTATAATTTTTTCTTTTTTAATTTTTGTGACATATTTATGATTTTTTTTAGATATAACATGTTTTTTATATGTATTATTTTTTCTTGGTCAGCTTTTTCAATATAACCTTTCTCAGCTGTGTTACCTTACCTTTCCTTATGCGATTGGATGTCATGGAGTATTGGGTTTTTTGAATTATTTTCCTTTTCTTTCCTGATGATGCCTGAATTGGCGAAATGTTGAGTTTTTTATTCTTTATCTGTGTGGTTATAATTTTCTTAAGTATAACTTAATATAAAATACTATTATATTAAATAGATGGTATAACATACATAGTATCATATGAGTTATATATATACCCTTATATTATGAATCAATGAAATAAAAATTTATAATAATTGCAAATATAATAAGGCCTCTTTGCATAATGTAAACTATTGGAAACAGATAATTTGCGTGAAACTGAGCAGCAAACTGAATGAAAAAAAAAAAGAGATTAACGTTACAGTTTGTAACAGCTGTGCGTTCAATGAAGCGTCCCGTGTTTCCGCCGAACCCATAAAGAGAGAGAGAAAAAATGTTCTCATTTCGGTTAACTGGACCGTACAAATTTGTTTGTTTTCCAGGCTAACATTTATCCTAAAAATTTGCCCCTGTAAAAACAAAAACTTTTTTTTTATTAATCTCAGATGTTTGCGGTTGTTTGATCATGTGAATTTTTCACTTAAGTTGTCGTATTAGAATTAAAAAAATTATATCCTTTTAAATCGTGCTTCTTTTTTTATTTATTTAATATAGTTAACTTAACCATGTAACCCACACGTTAAAATGAAAAGAAAGACTTTGAACAAGAGACTGAAAATATTATACCTCCTGTTTTCTAAATCAAAATTGAAAATTAGACAAAAACTAAATACATACACTTACCTGCTCAAACCCATTTGGACATACGCCTCACAGATTTACGGTTAAGCAAAAAAGACTCACTTACAAAAACTATAATCCTTTCAATCTAAAATTTTAAGACTGATAACTGCAGCTCCCTGGTACGTCAACAACAAGACTTTACATACCGACCTAAGACAACCAACCAATGGACTTATCAACGATATGGCCACGGCTGAAATGCTCATCAGGAGGCGACTGAAAAGGAGCTGGATGAGAGATCTCCTTTCCTGATTTTAGGATGTAAACAGACTAGGGAAGAGGTGCTGCTGGGTTCCATTCTTCGTCATGCCTATCATGCCATTTCTAACTGTCCACAAATCTGCTAATTGTCACTATCATGACAGGTGCGGATGGAAAATTGAAGAAAAAAAAATACGATGTAAAATAAATGTATAAATTAACATGATTTTTTCTTATTAAAAAAACTTATAAATTATACTTATAATTTCGAAGTAAAACATTTTACTAAAATTCCTTTTATTGTAATCATCCTTCGGAACTATTAGTCCGACAGCTCGTGCAAAAAAAAATTAACATTATCTTATATAAAAATTGTAAGCATTTTTTTTTAAATTTATAACACTCATATTTAAAAAAAAAAACCGGTCTTCCAGTTTGATCATGTTACCTGAAAAAAAGGGTGCTGATTTGAAGAATATTAGGCCTGATCGAAATACGAAAAGTTTAATAAAATTAGGGAAAAGCTTCTTTCTTATTTTTTTTATTTTGTTTATTAAAAATATTACAATCTGTCTCAAAGAACATTTATAATAGTGTTCATAGATCACATTCACACTCTATGTACAATAATAATAATGATATATATACAATAAATAAGTATAAAACCACCTAAAAATAAATAAATAAAAAAGAACACATTCATACCTATAGACGCTATTTTCAATCAGGCACGAGAGAACACAGACTTGTCCCTCCAACCGTGAAGGGAAAAGCATGACTCCAGGAGATCTCTGCACTTCTCTCTCAACCGCACTGCGGATAAACCCAATGGAGATTGAGCTTTAGACTCGCTTCGGCGGTACATATACTAAAATTAGAAAAGCTTCTATGCTTATTAAGAAAAGCTTATTAACTTGTAACTACAGGCAAAAAAGCCTTTTGCGAAAATGACTTATTCCATTTTTTTTTTCATTTTTAACTAAATACAGGAGTATCAAAGCAAAAAACGCACTCTTTAAGAAGTTAAGAGAACGTTAAATTGTGCAGTCGTTGTAATATTACTTGTTTTATGAGTCTTCGAACAGAGTTTGTTTATTTTGGTTTAGTGGCTTAAAACTTGAGTGGTCATTGACGCTATTTTTCTGATTAATTTATTTTCACATATAAATTTTAATATTTACGCACATGCTCACCTCACACAAACACACATCTACATACAAGTAGATATAAATATTACTTTTATTTTATTTATTTTTTATCGTAATCTACTGTCGGATATGTTTTATATTATTTACTTTTAAAAGTTTAAAGACCACTTCTACGGTTTTATTATCATCTCTTAGAATTATTAATAGTTCGGGTTTTAACCTAAAGGTATTAAACTCAGCGATAAAGAATATACTTTTCCGGAAAAAGTGAAGTGACTTGTGAGAGTACGATAATGTGTCTTATCGCTTAACTATTAAACTGAAGTAATAGTCCGTGGTACAGACCCCCTTTTATCAAATTATTAACATCTGCTGGGAACTTCGTAAATGCCTTCATCTCATCGTAATCCACAAATATTTTATTTACGAAAATTCTCGGAATTGGAACGTTTTCAACTTGGAGGTAAATGTTTTATATTTAATTAGGTATTAAAAGTCCTAAGTGTATGTACCTATTTCCTTTCCACTTGCATCGTAAGATAATTTGAGCACAAAGTCGAGAATAGAGGTTGCCTAAAAAAATATTGAGCCCTTTGGCGTGATCTACACCCCCAAATTGTAAAAATAACGAGGTTATATAGGCCAAACGGCCCAATATTTTTGTAGGGAATCTTTTTGATCGATTTTATTGTCAAATTATATTGCGATTCAAGAGGAAAAGCAAATGGGCATTTACGAGTTTTTAGTACTTAATAAAATAGAGAAAGTTTGCGGATATACAGATTGAAAAGGCCTCAATTCCAAGAATTTTCGTAAATAATAAAATATATAAATTGTACATTACGATGAAATGAAGCTATTTTTGAAGTTTCAGTCGGATGTTAATAATTTGATAAAAAGTGGTCTGTACCACGGACTATAAGAAAAGATGTATTCAGTGAAAACCAAAAAAAGTCCGAATTTCAACGTTTTTTCCGAGCACTGCAGTGAACCCACAAGTCTTTCAATGTTTAACTTTTTATATTCACCACGCACCTTACAATATATAAAAAAATTGAACCACCCAATCTTTTGCACATAATGTAACATGTTTAATTTGAACAAATGATATATATTTGGACTTAAAAAAAAAAATCCATGAATTTTTCCAAGAATAGGCGCGAAAATACACTACCGCAGTACCTTACGGTTTACCTAGATTGCCAGCGCAACAGAAAGTGTATAACAAAATGGAAATATATTTGAAGAAAACATCTAGTCTTGAACTGTTGATCAAACCCTGTCTTTGATAAGACAATCTTCAAATCTCCATATGCACCTGTCATGATAGTGACAGTCTTGTTGAATTAGAAAATGGCATTTTAGGAATAAGGAAGAATTGTAACCAGCAGTATCTCTTCTGGTATTTGTTTAAAATTTTTTGTTTCATTTTAACATGTCATCCTTCTGTTAAATATTAGTCCAAATATAAGACAACGTATTTGCTATAATAAAATCCCAAAATGGTGCTTTTTAGTGTACATTTCACATCAATGGTTTATTATTTCTTGACATGAGTGATTTAGATTTTAAATAATGACGTATAATTCAAAATTGTATTTTAACTCTACCGAGAGTTAAAGCCCATATGGACATACTCATCACAAATATACGGCATCGCTAAAAAGACCCATCTACAAAAACTTCAAACGTTCCAATCAAAATTATTGCGACTCATAACAAAAGCACCTTGACTAACAAAACTCTACATACTGACCTCCACTTTCCAACAGTTGACCAACATATAACGATCCTATATGAACGATTTTACACAAATTTAAATGGACATAATAACAGACTTATAAGAGACATGGCCACAGCTGCCATACCTCAGAACATGAGCAGGAGACTAAAAAGGCGTTGGATGAGTGATCTCCTTCCTTAGACAACCTAAGTAATTGGAACAAGTTAGGGAAGAGGTACTGCTGAGTACTTTCCTTCCCCATGCCTGTCATGTCATTATATCATTAGCGCCATCACATTTGCTGATTGTCAACTTATTGTTGACAGGCGCATATACATATTTTATAGACAAAAAAAAAAAAATCTACCAAGAGAAAATTTATTAAAACATGGGTTTATGGTGATACATATTCAAGACGCTGTCATTGTAATTTTTTTTTAAATTGTTTATTTGTGCCGACGTTCCGACCCAAACATGTTGGTCATCATCAGGGCGTGGTTCGAGCACTGAGGGTGTTCAAGTACTGTCTTAAAACCTTAATTATTATTTAATTATTTATTAAAACCTTAATTCGAACTGTCTGAGCTGACAGACGAGCATTTTAATAATACCTAAGAGGAGTACTATCAGACGATAAGGTTGAAATTTTGCATAAAATACTACAGCTTTTGGCCCTGCCTCCTGTTCTATGATATGTAGAATGTATTAGAGGACAGTTATCTAATGTGCGAGTTGTCACTGATGTATACTAATTTTTATATATTCCGTTTGATATATTAGGACCAAACAGCCTTCCACTACTGAAATAATACCCGGAAGGATCTCGGAAGGGTTACTTATGTAGATGAAGATGCTGAATTTAGCAGATGGCAGCACGGAGGTGTTAACATCACAAAGGCTTATTTCACTTGCTAACTCCCCGAGACGTACACGTCTTAGCAGTAGCAGAGCGTTTTAAATGGTGATTAGGCCAACTGAAGGAAGAGGCTTAAGGTTATTCAGTTGCCAAGACAGCCGGGGCAGCCCCGCCCCCCCTCTTCCCCCTCCCACACAGAGAGGACTGATACCTTCCGTGGCTTGAACCCCCCGGGACCGTTCTACCTGGGGGCTACCTGACAGTTGGCTCTACTCAGCAAACCAGCCCCTCGCTCCCCTGTCTCCCAAGAATACTCTCCTTTCTTGTATAAACTCTAAAAGGCTTCCGTTTAACCCTTACGGGATATTTGTTTAAAACTTTATTTATTCCTATTTTAGTTTATAACATTTGTAATAATATTTTCTTCCAATAAGAAAAACCAAGGTGTGTGCTTGACATTACACGATAGAAGTGAAAACATCAACAAGACGAGATTAATATGAAATATAAATTATAAATAATAGTTTATAAATAATATAAAGAGGATGGAGTGCTGAAAATTTCCAGAATACTGGTCCGATTTTTAGTTTCTGAGAAATTTTAATCCATATATTCCATAAAACTCGTTATCATTTGGGCTTCCATATATCCTTCATATTTCCATCCACACCTGTCATGAGATTGACAATAAGCAGATGTGCTGTAACTAATACGAAAAATTGACATTTTAGGCATGAGGAAAAAAATAGTACCCAGCAGCACTTCTTCCTGGTCTTGATTTATTTCCTTGATTCAAGAAAGGAGATCTTTCATCCAGCTCCTCTTTAGTTATCTCCTGATAGGCATGTCAGCTGTGGCCATGTCGTTACTAAGTCCGTGTAGTTTAAGATTAAATCTGGAATAGAGATCGCGTATGTGTTGGTCGATAGCTGGTTGTCGTTTTGTTGCTAACTTACCAGGGAGCTCCTGTTATAAGTCGTAAAATTTTTTATCGAAATAGTTTTTGTATGTCTTTTTTGCAGAACCTTAAATTTGCTAGGCGTATGTCCATATGGGTTTGAGTAGCTGAGTGTATGTATTGAGTTTTTGTATGATTTTCAATTTTGATTTGGAAAAAAGTGAGTACGGTATTTTCAGTCGCTTGTTTAAGATCTGTCATTTCATTTTGATGTGTGGGCCCCAGGTCATCCTTCTGTCAAATATTAGTCTCAGGTAACGTACTGTGTTTGTCTGAGGAATTCGGTTCTCTCCTATATAAACTGGTGGGCACGTTTCTCTTCGAAGTGTAAATGTTATATGTTGTGACTTGCCATGATTTAATCTTATAGTCCAAAGTGAGTAACCATTTTTTAAAGTCAGTAAATGATTTTGTAAATTCAGTGAGGCTAGTCTGGGGCCGTGCTTTTTTGTTAAAATTGTTGTGTCGTCAGCTTAAGTAGCAGTCAATGTTTCGGAGGTGGTAGGCATGCCATACGTATATATAATGTAGAGTAAAGGAGCCAATATTGATCCCTGAGGTACTCCTGCTGACACAGGTCGAATTGAAATATTTTAATCCATATGTAAAAACACTTTATTAGGCGACACCATCTGCCTTTACCCGAGCTTTACACATGGGAGATCTGACGGCATTATCTAATTCACTCTCCACAAAACGCTCCTGAAAAATTTTCCACTTAAAAAAAAAATCTATGCAAACTGGACTGAGAGTGGCTAATACCCCTATTTTCAAAGTATTATGGTAATTTATATTTCCTATGTTTATAAAGAGAGAAATTGTTAACTCATATATTCCAACAGTTTAGGCAAGGGTAAAAATATTGGTTTCCATGATTTCTATAAAATATATATAAAAATTATGTTTCTACTGAACTGATGTTGCAATTTCTTAATAATCATTAAAAATATTTTTGGAGTTTTTATTAAGTTCTGCATTTTTTGTTGGGATGGGTAAAATAAGTTCGAAAATTACTTATCCTTAATAAATATTTACCTATGTGGATATACGGACTTGAACTGTGGGGGACAGCAAAATTTTCTAACGTCAAACTTATCCAATCCTTTCAATCTAAAGTCCTTCGAAAAATAGTTGATGCTCCATTCTATGTAACCAACAAAACCCTACACCATGACCTTAATATCCTATTTGTCCTAGACAATATCACAGAACAATTGTCTAAATTTCACCTGAACCTTATTTTGTGACTCAATATTAGTTTATTGAGTATAAGTAATATTAGTTGTGACTGGGATATGGTTTTCAGCTCACTAGTCAGTATTATTTTTTAATTTCATTTACTTGCGCACTGATTTGCATCGCATATCTTAAAGCATTTTATTTTGTCGGATGTATTTATGTCCTCATAGTAATACAGATAATAGATTTTATAACTTTTATCCAAAAAAGTTAAATCGATTGGTATATAGTAACTTGAAAATTTAGGAAAAACAAGGGCAAACATAAATAACATAAATTTTCTTTTAAATTATATAAGTTATTTTTTTCTCGGCTTCTAGAGGACATCGGAACGAACAGCGGGGCATATGTTCAATATTTTTCGATGTATGATCACCGAAAAAAGGTTGGATTCAAATTGGTGAACCCACTCCTTGTGACTTTTTGCAATAAATCGATAATGTGTAGAACAATTTTTATTTATCAATATTTTTTCTAGCACCTTGAAATGAATCCAAAACTTAGCATAACGAGCAATAATAATGTTGGTTTTGAAAACAGAATGATAATGTCGGTTTTGTAGTAATTATAAATGGGATACCCAATAAGTATAAATTACTCACAATATGTACTGCAGAATTGCCAGCTATTTCTGCAGAATTCAATTTATCAATAAATATATAAAGCTCAAAAATAGTAATATGTTCTGATTCAATCTCCGCACTTCAGAGTATAGCAAACTTCAACCGGATAAAACCGGACATACAATGAACATAATCCACCAATACATCAAAATTATAAACAATCCAAAAAAACTATAATTATTTTCTGGACTCCAGGATACTCCGGGATACAAGCGGATAAAGCTGCTCATATGAATATCCCACCTCTCCAAATATACGAGCCGAGTGATGTAAAAACATTGCTAAAAGACAGAGTACTGACAAATCGGGAGTCCATGTGGAATGAAATTCCACTGACTAAAAAACTTAGAAACATTAAAAAAAATATAAATCAGTGGGTAAGTGCTGGAAAAGAAGAAGTGGTTGTGACAAGGATGAGAATTGGTCATACTAACCTGACTCATGTCCATTTAATAACAGAAGAGGACCAACCGTATTGCGATACCTGCCAGTCCCCGCTAACCATAAAGCATATAATAGAAGATTGTCCATTACTGCATCAAACCTTTGTAAAAACCAAATACCCCGTTGTAGTGAAGTAGCATTGAAATACTCAATAAATTCAATAGAAAATATTATAAAACTTTTAAAACAAACTAATTAAAAAAAGTACTCGAAATAAACACGGATAAGACGAAATATATGGTTACCTGCAAAAATGGCGATATTACTGATAATATCGATATAGATGGTAATATGTTTGAACAGGTAGATAAGTTTAGGTATCTTTGGTCTATGATAACTAGAAAAAACGAAATTGAAGAAGAGAATAAGGTTAAACTGAAGGCGGGAAATGCTTGTTACTTTTCTGTGACAAAACTACTTAGCTTACACCTGTTGTCCCAGAAGTTAAAAATTAGAATCTATAAAATTATTGTCTTACCTACAGTTCTCTATGGTTGCGAAACGCAGCCGCTTAGATTAAGGGTTGCGAAACGTCTTAAGGTTTTTGAAAAAAAAAGTATTGCGTAGAATATTCGGACCGAAGAAGAATCAATTAACCGGAGAGTTTTGACAGTTACATAACGCCGAATTGCGCGGACTGTATCCGGGTAATATAATTGAGATAATTTCAGTAAAATTGCTGGACTTACTAACGAGAGAATTCCTAAAAGGTTAATATTTGCTGTAACTGGTAAACGTCCGAGGGGTAGAAAGAAGCGAAGGTGGGAAGATTGCATTAAAGCCGATTTGAAGGTACTGGGTTTGGACGGCGAACGGTGGAGAGAGGTGTGTAGTAAGCGATTGGTGGTGTCGGCATCGAACCTTCGGTTCGCTAAGCCTTTCATTTTTAAAGAAATAAATAAAAAGATTTCTTTTTGCATTCAGAAAGATATGTTACAAATAATAACATCATAGCTCAAGGGCGTTATAACCAAGTTGTTGATCGCCTAGGACCTCGTAACATAACGAGCAATGATAGATAATTTATGAATATCATTACTTTCACAAAATCATTATCAGAGAGAGGAAATCAAATTTATACTCCGACAGTGCTATCTATAACAAACAGATTGGTTGTGACTGGCAAGCGCTGAAGTTCCGGCATGTGGTGCGTTATATATAGCCAGCCTTCATGAAGCATCAGTTAAGATATGTCGCCCAAACAGCAACGGCCCAAATCGATATTTCTCCCGAGCAAATGGCTGGGCTGTAGGTCGTTACCGGGCATACAGTTTGGACGAAATATCGAAGCCATTGGGATCACTGCTTAATATAGACTTGCCAATCGGGAGAGTGTCAAAGGAAGTAGGGGTGGGGAGGGGGGCGGTAGACTCGAAGTAATCGAGCCAGGAGTTGACTGGGCAGTGGAGCATGAGGCACTTATGAACTTGATGCTTATTACTCAGCTCCAGATGTCTGGCAATATGTGTATGCACGTATTTAGCCTCATATCTGTCTATAGATTAAATAAGTTTATACCGTGATTAATTTTATTTCAAGAATTATATACATATATATATGTTTACATAGCTTAGTAAGTATCGTCATAGGACTTATCGTTAATAAAAGTCCTATGTTTCCCATTACTATTCATTCCATAACCATCATTCAATTCGATTCTTCCATCCACCCCCTCCACCCATCTCATTCCTTTATAATGCAACGGTCAACTATTAAATATTCAATTAATATATTATTATTTTCATTTACCAATTTTTGCAGGAATTTAGGTGGAATTGGAGGGGATAGCCTTATCAAAAGATCTGGTGCTTTCTTCTCATTAGAATAGGTACATTACAATAAATAGATATGTTGTTTTTGTGGTGAGTAATTGATTTAATGATAAAGCGGTAAAAGAGATAATATCGGTTAATATACCCCGCAGAAGGCTCTGAGGTTACGAGGAAGGGAAAGGAAAAAAAGAAAAAAAAAAAAAAAAAGAGAAGATAATACTCAGCCGCATAGGGTTTGTTCCGTCGAATTCTGCTGAACTGAGCTGGTTTTTGAATCTCTGTTCAGTTCAATACACAACCCTTTTAGCGTTTTCTGTTTTTATCCGTAGGAAAAAAAAAATATATTTCTGGGATAAAGTCTTTCGCTTTAGCTTACAGACGGATTATGGGATCAATGCTTTGACAGACGGAAGTCAAGGTTCGTAGATTGCGTACACTTTATGCGGGGATAAATATTTTTCATTCGCTTTATATAAAGTTACATTACATTTGACTTTCTTTTTTTTTTTTACTAATTTACTACTATTATTGAAAAATAAATTATAATCTGTCTCAATTTAGGGTGGACGCACCAGTTATGGGCAGTGGGCCCAGTGATGGACATGTTGGAATTTAAATGTAAATAATAAGCTTCCTTGTTGATTTAAAGGTTCCAGTTTTTTCCGTTGACGGACAATGGTCTCTATTGACAACTGTATGAACAAAGTTAAAAAAAGGAAATTTTAGATTGTCTATCATTGTTGTTTCTATAATACTCTTAAGATCAGTGTGTTTCATATCTATTTATTAACAGTTTTGCTAAGAGTATTTATGTTATCTTATTTTTATCGCTATATTTGTAGTTAAATAAATATTATAGAATTTTTCTGAGGTATGTCTATAACTGGTACCATTAGTACAACAATTGAATTTCGGGGTGACCATCACTAGTGAAAAAAATATGTTTTTTTTTAACTGAGATTATTTCTGCATAACTGAATATTTTTTTTTTCAATTTTAAAATGCTAAATAAAAAAAGTCCAACGGAGAAGTTTATAACTACAATAATTACAACGGCATAAGCCAAAAATGATAAAAATTTCCTGAGTCTATTACTGCCCTTACCCTAGTTCTTATCATGCCATACATAGGTTCGTGTTTAGAAGCGCTGAATGTAAATTTTCAATACTAAAAACGTGATAAAATAAAATAAATTTTTTTTTGTTTTTTTAAAGTGATTTGACCGAGATCACGCTCAACAGCTAAGTTTCCCCCTTAATAAATTATTTTATTAAGGGTTACCACTTAATAGAGGCTGGGTGTGCCCCAGGAAGGTTTCCCGATCCCAGGGCGATCCTCGGGCAATAAAATAGACTAAATAATTTATCTGCCATAAGCCGGGACTTGAACTTGGGACCTTAAGCATTGGGAGCTCAGCGCTCCTCCACTGAGTTACCCTATTCCCCTATCATAATATATTAACATAAAAAAATACGATACATAATTTATTTATTTATGCTCCGACGAGGTCTATTGTATTGATATTGATGGATCAACAATGTACGCGGATATAGTTGCATTCTCCACGACCGGAAAGGCAGCACTGGTCTTGGATCCAACAGTTCGCTATTAGAGCAATGACCTCGTTCAGACCAAGAAGGAAATCTACGAGAAATGCATCCCTTTCCTAAAACAGAAATTCCGTGAGACCTTCGGCGAGAGAGAGTTCACAGTGAGAGGCCTCTGGTTTGGGTCTCGCGGAATAATTCTTAAAAGAACAGGGAACTTCTTCGAGGGTCTAAGTGTTGATGTCGGGGAGCTTGCAGTTTTGGCCGAGAGTATTATTCTGTACTCCTTTGGGATCATTCATCATCACATACATGGTAATTAGGGGTTGATTATCGTTATTTATGTATTCAATTTTACACGATTATAGTGACTATATTTTTTTTGTCTATGTTCATAGAACTATGTTATAGGCTGTGTGTGCGTTCTTATTTTCTGGTTTTAAAACTTTGGCATTCGAATACCATCTTTTTTTTTTGCCCTATAAATTTAAGGAATTGTCTTATATCGGTTTTACCGAAATATGTATATATTGTATGATTGTAATTGTGTGTATTAGTATATTATAATATTTATATTGTTTGTGTAATATGAAAAAGAATTTGTATATATATAAACATATGATAAAGTATAGTTAAGTGCTGTGTCCAAAAAAAAAAAAAAAAAATTAATGAGTATGCTGCGTTTCGAGCAACCCTATATTGTAGGGCAGCACTGATTTAAATAAAGTATTTCTCTCTCTACTGTACAAAAATTTTACAAAACATGTTTTTATTTATATTATGTGATTTGTTGGGTATTTGAAGACATTGTAGAATAGAATAGAATAGAAAATTGAACTTTATTCTGGGACTAAGTCCCCTTAGAATAACAAAGATGAATTAATACAAGATAAAATATAAATCTGGCCAAAAACTAACTTATAGAAATTCTGACATTATATACATTATTTAAAAAGTAGTATGTAACCACTAAGAAATAAAAAAAAAAAAGATATATCTATATCTATATATATATATATATATATATATATATATATATATATATATATATATATATATATTATATATATATATATATATATATATATATATAAATGCACATAAAATCTTCTCAAAATTACTTATTATTGTGATGAAAAAAAAAAAAAGAAAAGAAATTACATATGTATATATACACAACTGCACAATTTATAAACAATAGGCTATCTAATAGAAAAATAATTTAATACAAAATGTAATAATATCTACAGTGATTCATATAATAATATGCAAACACTATCGTATAGGGAGAACTGCGTCAAAAGATGTTATCTTATGGTTTATTTTCTTTATACCATATCTATAAATTCTGTACACGGTATACACACATGAATCTGAACACAAAAGACTACTTTTATCAACCTGTGTAAAGACTCCAGAAAAAAACAACTGAGAAACATAAAAGATGATTGAGTGTGATTGAATATTTCTTATCTCGTTTGTTGATAGGTTCTCCATATTATAATTTTTCCTCTGCGTTATCTGATTGTGAGCTAGGTCGGCTTTGTTTCAGAAAAGCACTCCTGGAAGGAGTTTTCATATTCTTCGTGGAGTTACTAGACAGAGCCAGGCCATCGTTTAGAACACCTGGGCGCAACTCATCCTTCCCAAATATTTAATCAACTCTCTCTCTCTCTCTCTCTCTCTCTCTCTCTCTCTCTCTCTCTCTCTCTCTCTCTCTCTCTCTCTCTCTCTCTCGCTCTCTCTTTCTCTCTCTTTCGAGTTCACTTGGCCTTAGGCTTTTCAAGAATAAAAAGGAAAGAAGAATATACACTAGACTTAAATTAATTTAATAATAAAATAATATTACTCAATATTTTCGATTATTCATATTTTACTGATCTCGCTAGTATTTTTCTGCTAATTATTATCTATAAATATGAATAGCTATTCATATAAAGTTTTTTTTCCTCTCCAAACATTAATTCGCACCTCATTTTGCAGTCATTTCAGAGTTCTACAATAAGCAGATATGTTGGAAAAATGGCATTTTGACATGAAGAACTATAATACACTTCAGCACCTCTTCTTGGTCTAGATTTGCTTCCTTAATTCAGGAAAAGAGATCTCTCATCCAGCTTCTTATTAGTCGTTTATAAGTCTATTGCTGTGTCCGTGTAGTTAAATATAGAATCGGGAGTAAATAATACGCATGTGTTGTTCGATGGTTTGTTGCTGTAAAGTTAAGTGTGCAGTTCACGAATCGGAGACAGTGAAGACTTTATAAATAATGTATTTATTCATTTGAGTTCTACCGATGGAAAGTTTCTCTTCATGTTGTACATCCCATCTTACCAATGACACATTTACTTGTATTTTTAAAGTAATACAGTTGTAAATTTCATTAAAATAAAAAAAAAGTATTTATTCATAAAGTTTCATAAGTTAGTATGGTCTGTATGGACTGGCAAGCGCCCGAGGGTTAGACAAAAGCGAATGTGGAAAGATTGGAAAGAAGGTTGATCTGGCGGGGTTGGGCTTAGACGGAGTCCGTGAATGGAAGAAAGTAGACATATATTGGTTATATCAGCATCGAACCTTCGCATTCACTAAATCTTATTATTACTATTATTAGAGAGAATATAAAAGTGGCTTTCGATACTAAACACAACAAGACATCTCATAATTTTGAGTACTACTCGTGTACTCAAATAGAAGTAATGTACTGAATCTGTATATTATGAAAAAAAATCCACCTTGATCGGATTATTTGGAGGGTTTGCCAATCCAATCCGATAAACAAATCCTTGAATGTATCATTCGCAATCAGCTCTATCAGAATCGACCGACTCGCATTAGAACGACAATCAAGCTGTAGAACTATTGTAGACAGTCAGTTCGGTTCCATTGTGCCCGATGGGAATATAATAGAAGGCGGAGGGATTAGTCCTTAGCTTGTAGCTCGGCTAATTTATTAAGGCTCCTATTATTAGGCGAGAGTAGAACCCGAACACCCGAGCACAGGAGCGCACTCCCATTGAGCATTAACTTAATAAGATGACGCCTTGCTCGCCTCACTTATTGTCTCACTCAATCCAATCTCCTTGATTGCCCTTATCATGTCGCTAGAGCTCGTAATTCCTCGAGCCCAATCCGTAAACTTAAATGAGTTATTGGGGTTGATATCTATCTATTTAAGATGTTATTGAATTTATTATACGGAGTTATATCATTATTAATACATGTGAAGTTAGCCATTGATAAATTATAATGATAGACAGCAGATAACAAAAATCCTAATCAAATAAGAACATAAAAAAGGGATATGACTTGCAATAGGTTTGGTTATTGAAATTTTGTATAAACTGGTCAAACTGTAACATTGAAGATCAAAAAAAAAAAAAAAAAAAAAAAAAAAAAAAAAAAAAAAAAAAAAAAAAAAAAAAAAAAAAAAAAAATACCCTGTGTGCTCACGACAGCAAGATATAAGTGGAAATATCAACAAGGAGGGATTAATAATATGAAATATAATACTTTTTTGTTCTATATTCACAAATTAATAACAATTTATATAATTGTAACTGTGCATAAATTACTTTTGTAGAATATTCTTTATAATCACCTGTTCAAAATTGTATATTTACGCGAAGCCGCGTAAGATAGGCAAAAATAGAAAACGATAGTGTCAAAACCAAAGGATCTTTTTTCCCTTTCCGAAACTTTAAAAGTCGGCGTCACGTGAAAATACAATTTTAAATTATGGCTCCTTGCATAGAGGATGAAATGAGGAACATTTCCCCTCAATTACATTATGGATGTCCGATTTTTAGTTTCTAAGGTATTTGAATACGATGCAAAAATTATTTGGCTTTACCGTAGAGAACTGTTTTGAATAAATCAGACAGTCTCGAGATAGTAACAAACGTATATAACTTGAGAAAAAAGATAAAAATAAAATTTTTGTAAATAAAAATTAGCTAGAAAACAATAATTTTATGATCAACTTTATTAGAATATTAGTTATATAATGATATTGTTTGGAAAAATAATTTTCATATAAAATCTTTAGTAAATTTTGTGTACTCTTATATATAATTTAAATATGTTTGCGCTACGTCTTGAATAACAGTTAATTAGCAAAAAACAATTATATCTGGATTTTTTTTTCTTTCGGATTTTCAGCGCTTAGCCCATTTCGAAAGCTCGAAAGTCCGCTTGGTATTGGGTTTAGAAAAAAAATTGCCTGTATCAAAAATGTTACAAAATGTAAGCTACTTAAGATTGAATGTAATAATTTTTTAGTTTTATCGCTTAAGAGAAGATATTCACATGAAATTTCGAAATTTCAATGGTTTCCCGAGCACTGTAGAGAACCCACAAGTCATTCCATGTCAAAAACTCGCTTTTTATATTAATTTCACATCTGACATTAAATAAATAAAAATTGAACTACCCGAACTTAAATAATGTAAAACGTATAACTTGACTGGAATAAAAATAATCCATAAGTTGTTCCAAGAACAGGCGCAAAAATACACTACGGCATTACCTTGCGGTTTACCTGGATTGCTTGTCCTATAGGACATGAAAACAAAATCAAGATTTATTTGACGAGGCATGGCCTCAACTAACATGCCCGATAGCACCCGAAGGAGGCTTAAAAGAAGCTGGATGAGGGATATCCTCCACTAACTAGAAATATTACGCTCAAGACAGGAAGGACGCCGCTGGGTACTCCTCTCCCTCACGCCTATTCCAAGACCAATCTCTTCATCTTGACATCACACTCGCTGATTGTCGGAACTTCTGACAGGTGTGAGTTGAAGAATCAAGTAAAAAAAAAAAAAAAATAAAATAAAAAAAAATGTATTTGAATTTTCACTGCTGATCAAACGCTGTCTTTCAATAGACAATCTTCGAATCTCATCTACACCTATCATGATAGTCACAGTCTTGTTGTTATGTTAGAAAATTGCATTTTTGGCATAAGGGTGAATAGTACCCAACCTCTTCTGATCTTAGTTTAAAGTTTTTCGTTTCGTTTTAACTTGTGAGCCCCAGGTTATCCTTCTGTCAAATATTCGTCTAAGGTAACGTACTGTGTAAGATAGCGTATTTGCTAAAATAAAACCCCAAAATGGTGCTTTTTAGTATTTGTTCCATGTCAATGGTTTTCTATTCCTAGAGTGCCTTATATTTTAAATAATCTGAATTTGTTTTATTATTAAAAATTTTTATTGCTCAGCTTCAGTAAATTAAAATATTTTCCCATTGAAAAAAAAAAATCAGATGTTTCTGTATAACCAAAAATTACCAATCATGTGTAACAATGACAAATCAGTATATTTATGAATATGTCAGGAATATTTTTTACAGATAAACATATGTTTATGTTAGCCCGAAAAAAAAAAACGGTGTACTAGATAAACAGTAAACTACTTTTAAGCTTCCTTTGGGATAACAATGCCACTTTTAGACACAATAGAATTGAACAGAATTGAAAAACGACTTTATTCTGGGAAAAAGACCTCTTAAAAGAACCGAGTTTTACATAAAGCAAAGATTATTTATTGTCAGAAGATCTGTTACATTATAAAAATAAAAGAAAAGAAAGAAACGATATATAAGACAAAACAAATGAACCTGTAAATAAAATACTTGAACTATAAACAAAACAAATGAGAAATGACAAAAAGTAATCGCTGCGTAGAAAAAAATAAATAAAAACTACATGACAAAAATTAAACTCTTCTTATAAATGAGCACTTAGTCTCCAATTTATTTATTTTTTAACTTTATTTCTCAACTTGCCTGTAGTGTAATCATAATTTTTAAAAACTTACGTAAACAAACATTATATATATAAAGAGCCATGATGAAAAATATTTACATCTTTTAATAAAAAAAAAAACGTAATTTAAAGGAAAATAAAATAAAATTGTACTACTGTAATGGATCAAGTATCCCATAAATAAAATTAAAAAAACTTTTGATTGAATCAAATATTTTTTTTTATCTTTTAAATTAATCTGCACCTGTCGACGGCTGTTGACAATCAGCAGATGGTCTGATTAAAATAATGAAACTGACATGTCAGGCATGGGGAAGGATAGAACCCAGCAGTACCTATTCCTTGGCTTGAATCAATTACCGTGGTTTTCAAGGAAGGAAGGCGCCTTTTTAATATCCTCCTCTTGATGGGCATGAAGCCATATCTCTGATTAGTATGTTAGTATGTCCGTGTAAAATATTGTGAAATCGTTTTATAAAAAGTTCTTATGTGTTGGTTAACTGTAGGCAGGAGGAAATCGGTATATAAGGTTATGTTTGTCATGTACCAGTGTGTAGAGCAGGAGGGTTTGTCGGTATTTCAGGCATATTTTAATAATTCGATAGAAAGGGGTCTATACCGCGGACTATTGGTTTTCTGTATCAGTTCTAGTTTTATTAATTAAGATTTGGAAAAAAATGAGTAAAGTAGTTTGAGTCTTCTATTGAGAGTCTTTCGTTTCATTTTAACATGGAGGCTAATCTAATCAGTTATCAAATGCAATTAAATAGCCATAAATTCGAGTGACAAATAAAAGTATCAACAATAGACGTTAAAATATTAAATATTATTCGGCGGATTTTGAATAAGCGATATTGTGCAGTATAAACTCTCAACCACCTGGATTATGCCAACCCATTTAAGACTTGTTTGTTCCAGATAGTAAATAGTTATTTTTTTGTCATACAATACATCCGTGAAGATGATGTCCGTGTCGTTCGAATTCATCTCTTTTTTAAGTTTTACTACACTTGATAATATTCGAATTATACGCGAGTTAATTCCTAAAACGAATAAACTTCATAAAGATGGGTTATTTATTTATGAGAAATATACCCCAGGTGTTGTGGTTGTAAAATATCATAATTGGCTATAACGCAATATTACATGTTATAATAAAGAAGGAAAATATACCTCTTTCTCGCTGTCGGTTCCATATGGAATTGGCGTGTTGGTCTGGGGAAGGGATGGGGAGGGAATGCATGCTTTTGACACATTCTGGTTCCACGGAAGTGACCAAAGCATCCCCATTTTCTCCTAAAGTCTGCATGAAAATGGATTGGCTTTTGTTGTTTTTTAAATTTATATTATTTATTTATTTGCTTTTTACGTAAAATGAAATAAATATTAAATATAGAGCAAATATATATATTTTTACAATCGCAAATTCAACGATAAAGGGATGTCACAAAACATATTAACAGCCTTAGGAAAAAAACCCCTAAAATAATAGATCTCATAAAATAATAGCTTTTCTGACGAGTGTAAATTTGATAAAAGTGTTATAATATTAATAATTTTTATTTAATTTTATTTAATTTTTTTCCTCCATATATAATCTACTTTATTTTTACATTTTTTTATTATTTATTTATTTTTCATTTTATCAGTCATTTAATAGATTTTCGCAAAGACGGACGATGTACATAAATATTTAAAAAATTTCTTCGATCGACCTTTGAGTATTATATTTTAACATACTCATTTTTTTGTTTTTTTTATATACTCGATTCTTCAACCCACAACTGTCAGAAGTTCCGATAATCAGCGAGTGTGATGTCAAGAAGTAGAAGATTGGTCTTGGAATAGGCGTGAGGGAGAGGAGTACCCAGCGACGTCCTTCCTGTCTTGAGTGTATTTATTTATAGTTAGCGGAGGAGATCCCTCATCCAGCTTCTTTTAAGCCTCCTTCGGGTGCTATCGGGCATGTTCGTTGTGGCCATGTCTCGCAACAATGATTTTGTATGTCCGTGTAAGTTAATATGAAATCTTATGTAGTATGTTCGTATGTGGTCGTTAACTGTTGGCATCTGTAAATCTTTATGTAGAGTAATGTTACTGACTGTGTTTATTAGTGTTCTTTGTTTATTAAACGTTTCGATCCCGGTTTTTTATAATTTAACTAAGGGATCCTCTTCAAAATTTTAAAATAGAGGATGGGTACCTCAGCCGAAAGACACACCGGCAGTCTCAACACCGTCCTACCAGCACAGATATTAACCTACTTATATCTGT